>JXSR01S018202.1:10308-22971 GCA_000969725.1 Ophiothrix spiculata
GAAGCCATGCTGCCCCTAAGGGGTTGCTTCAAAACTCAACCAGTGGTCAACCGGTTCTGGGCGGTTGGCTATTGTTTATTCCGGTTGAATCGCCCAGAACCAGCAGGCAACCCCCAGTTGAGTTTTGAAGTGACCCTTAGGGTTGCTTTTAGGATTGAGTTGAGTTCTTTTTGTGATTTAAGAGGGTGCAATTCCTCATGTGAGAGCAAGAAAGTGGTATCTGCAATGGCTGCTTTATGTTATATTCATTGAACACCCTATCACTAGAATGTGAAAAATCACTCAAAATTTCACTCCCATATGTCAGTGGCTCTTGAAATGGTTCTTCAGGTGACACCGCCACCTGAAAAACCACCATCACCTGAAAAACCATTTCAAGAGCCACTGACCCATGACTGGACATCATAAAGCGTGCAATTCAAATTTATGACAAATGGCAGCTATTGCAGATACGACTTTCTTGCACTCACATGACGAATTGACCTTTCACAGATAGGAAGTTAAAACCAGCAAAATGTTGAAAGTGTAGAGCATTCTAAAATATTTTTGAAGCAAACACTGCTTGTGAAACTCTTGGTTATTTTTAAAGAGATACTCTGAGATTCTTTTTGAAATGTAAAGTGGCTAAGACTATGTTAAAATTACAAAACCAAGGGAAAAAATCATCTGCTTTTTTATATTTTTATGTTTATATGAGTGGCCTATATACCTGATTTGATGAATCGATATATGTGACCTGCTCCCACAAAACCCGGACAAAGTTGCCAGAACACTTATTGAGTTAGAGGCCATTACACTTTGCCCACAATCAATAGAAAACAAAGGAATTTTCTTTGGAAATATTGACTTTTCATTGACAAAACATTGAGCAATGTCAACAAGTGATATATCATTTTAAAGCTTGTAATGTCAGCATTTTTAGTATGAACAAATCAGAAAAAATATTTTTCCAAAATTTGGTTCCGGTTTCGTGAGAGCAGGTCACGTATACCCGTTCGTATTTTGTTAAAGATTGATAGAATGAAAAAAAAAAAATCTGTCCGCTATCCTTATCTTTGTGGTATCTGATCACTTTGCAGCGATGTCAGGTTAGGAATCTTGCAGCAGTACAAGTGGATACCGGTCGAGAAGAGGTCCGTCGTTCCTGGCATCACGAGGGAAGAGGTGTTAGAGTTTGCAACGGTCTTCAAGCGCACACTGTTCATCGAGGGTCTAGTGCAAGGCAACTTCACTTCAGATGTAAGTAGTTTTTGTGTAGTGTTAAGAGTTAGCAACGCTCTTCAAACGCACACTGTTTATCGAGGGTCTAGTGCAAGGCAACTTTACTTCAGATGTAAGTAGCGTTTGTGTAGTGTTAGAGTTTGCAGCACTCTTCAAGCGCACAATGTTCATCGAGGGTCTAGTGCAAGGCAACTTCACGTCAGATGTAAGTAGCTTTTGTGTAGTGTTAGAGTTTGCTACGCTCTTCAAGCGCACACTGTTTATCGAGGGTCTAGTGCAAGGCAACTTCACGTCAGATGTAAGTAGCTTTTGTGTAGAGTTTGCTACGCTCTTCAAGCGCACACTGTTTATCGAGGGTCTAGTGCAAGGCAACTTCACGTCAGATGTAAGTAGCTTTTGTGTAGTGTTAAAGTTTGCAGCGCTCTTTAAACGCACACTGTTCATCGAGGGTCTAGTGCAAGGCAACTTCACGTCAGATGTAAGTAGCTTTTGTGTAGTGTTAGAGTTTGCAACGCTCTTCAAGCGCACAATGTTCATCGAGGGTGTAGTGCAAGGCAACTTCACTTCAGATGTAAGTAGCTTTTGTGTAGTGTTAGAGTTTGCTACGCTCTTCAAGCGCACACTGTTTATCGAGGGTCTAGTGCAAGGCAACTTCACGTCAGATGTAAGTAGCTTTTGTGTAGTGTTAGAGTTTGCTACGCTCTTCAAGCGCACACTGTTTATCGAGGGTCTAGTACAAGGCAACTTCACGTCAGATGTAAGTAGCTTTTGTGTACATACAAAAACCCAGAGAGCAGGGCCTTGTTGTTTGTAAATGCAGCCACAACCCTGTATCGTTGTTTTCATACTGTTTAAGTAAAATTTTTGTGAGGTTTTTATTTTTGAGAATTCACGAATAGACATCAAATCGCAAAAATAAAAATTTGCAAAAAGTACCTACTGTAGGCCTCAGGCATGATTTTCTTCAGGTTTTTGCCTGAATTCAGGCACAAATGCTTGGATCTTCACTGTACAAAAGTATTGGGAAATTCACATTTTCAGGCAAGTTCAGGCAAAATTACAAAAAGCCTTAACCATCCCTGAGGCCTACTAGGTTCTATTGTAATGACATCAAAACCACTGAATTAAATTCTCACCAATTTGACTAAATCTGCAAAATCACAGAAATAGCCTAACACAAAAATATTGACTTTTACAATAATTAAGGGTGATTTAATTTAACATTGAATTTTTATGTTGTTTCCCATTCATCTCTATCCTGACTTTAATTATATAAATAAAATAAAATAAAGTGCTTGGCCCTTTTTAAAGATGTAGATTCCGATCATATTCTCATCCCCCAGGGCTCAGCTGGAAGTAGTATATTTTTTGATGCCAAATTAAGGCCCATATTTTTCTGATTATAAATCCGACATTTCACCTCCAAATTCTTTATAGTTTCAGAGATATAGCATAAAATGTAAAATTTAATTGGTGTACCTATTTTCCTTTTATTTTGTATTTACATAACAGCCTCATCCACAGGGTTGCATACTTCTTTTGCCTCTCAAGAGAAAACAAGACACAAGCCATGGTTAAAACCTTGCCCAATGCATTTCAGAGGTCAAGGTCAATCAGTTATCAGTTATAAGTAATTATACACACTGCAAAAATGGGTTCTATACCTTTAAATTCATCCCAGCTTTTATTTTTGTTTACATTGTTCACTATATTTTTGTTTGACATGTAGCAATGAAAAGCAATTGTTGGTCAAATGATAACAAAAGCTTAGAGAAAATCCTAGATGGGTGAAATTATCCAAAGGTAAAGTGCTCAACCGCAAAGGGAGCTAGAATACAATACTGTAAACGCCAATATTTTCGCGCTCAGTAATTTTCGCGCTCAGCCAATTTTGGACCATTTCGCACGTTTTTATTTTCGCGCATATGAACATTGTCCGAGGATAGAATTCCATTTGCAACAAATCCACATACATTTTTGCGGTACATTTATTTTCGCGCTAATCTCATTTTGTGCGAAAAGCGCGAAAATAAATATAGTGAGAAAAATACCACTTATGCAGTATTGGATTTCCTCAATATACTGTAAAAAGATTAAATTTTTGCGAAGAATTTAATTTTGTGGCGACTCCATTTGAGAAATTAATATTTATATTCGGCAGTGCTATTTTCTGGATTCACAAATTTAATTCCCTCTCAAAGTCTTGCTTTTTTAAAGTCGCGAAAAAAAATTAAATCCCTTTGCAGTAACTACATGGCTTTACAAATTTGTTTTGTAAGGTCCGAAAGCCTCGGCTCATTAGAAGCACTGATCCTCATTTACTAAAGCTTACATAAACTAACCAGCTATTGAATATTTTTACTTACAGGAGGCACTTCGCTTTGAAGAGTACCTACGTTCCGAGCTAGGTTGCTCACCCCTCCCCAAGGACGAGTTCCCCACGACGAGGGTGGTGGAGTTGCCCATAGGCTACCATGTGTGCAAAGTGAAGGGGTTCAATATGGACGACACCAACACCGTGGTGACAAACTACTACCAGGCTGGACCTGGTACTATCAGGAAACTCAGTATTATTGACGTGCTGGTGGTACGTATTAAAAAAATAACATGCCAGGGGCCTATTTCACTAACGTCTAAATCCATCCCAAATGTCAAACTTCATTGCAAAAGCAAGAGATCATCGCAAATTTGCGATGGATTACCCGAAACCGATTTCACTTAGATTTGCGATGAAAAAAATCACCGCAAACCATTTGCGATTATTTTGTTTGCGACGAATATCTTGTGAGTGCTTATGAGCATCCGCAAAGAAAACATCGCAAATTCTTGATATCACATGATTTTATTTCGCAGAATTTGCGATAGGCTAGTCCATGGAGATTTAAAGTGAAAAGATGTTAGTGAAATGGAAAAGTCATCGCAAATATTTGCCATGGATTATAATTTGTGAGAGTGTCTGCAATCATCGCAAAAAATAATGTTAGTGAAATAGGCCCCAGGTGTGCAATTGTAGGGGTGCTCAACTTGACCTGATTTAAGGGTATTTTTAAACCCTTTTTTACTTTCTTGAAATCCACAAGATGCTCAATGTCAGAATTTTTTTTCAAGGTCTTCAACAGCCAAAAATGTGGCAAAATTGGTAGGCTATTATAAATTGCATTGATTTGAATTTACCAAATTCAGGGGTATGAGAGTTCATCTTTTAAGCTGATTTCAGCTTTTTAATACCTTCAAAAGACTCCTAATTTGAGCTTTTTGTTTAATTTTCAGCCTATTTTTGGCATTTTGTCACTATTTTCAGCTTTTTTTTCAGCTCTTTTTCAGAGATGCCACATTTCAGATTAAATTCTGAATTCAGAATTGTTCAATTGGTTTAAGTCTAAATTCAGATTTTTTTTATTGGTTGTTTCGTGTACAAAGGTAAAGGCAATTTTGGTTTCTCACATTCTTTCGAAGTATTTCAGATTTTTTGAACACCAATGAGTGGCATCTCTGCTTTTTATCACCTGACTCTCACCCCCCTGCAAATTGAAAAAGAGTATAGACCTTTTCAAAACACGACTATCCGAGAATTTCCGAAGCTGATTTTACACTTTCCGGCAATTGCCGAAAGAAAAAGTGATTCTTCAACACAATAACCAGAATGTTAAGTTCGCGTTCTCGTTAATTGGTTGCGTACGAATTCGAACTTGGAATTAGCATCAGCACTACAGAGTCACTTTCAGTTTGATCGCCCTGATGCAACTTCAATCGTAAGCTTAATCAGCGCAGATCAGCCGATTTCAAATGGAAATTTCACTCTTTATGTCGGTGAGCTTATGGTACCATCGACCAAAAGTTGTTCAGAATGAGTGTATTTAATATTGTATGGGTCTGGTTCTATTTATTTTTCACTTATATTGCACTGAAATGCGAGTGATTTTTCTGACTTTTTTTGTTGACAAAATCGTGCAAACTAATGAGCTTGTACGTGATTGGTTGAAAAAATGGCCATGTGATCAATGTTCCGGAGATTTCCGAATGGATTTTGAAAAGGTCTATAGCTTTAAAAAGTAGACTTTGTTTTCCAGTTTTTCCTGTGACAAAAGTATGTGCTCGAAACTGGATAGATAGACAAAAAGTGTTTTGACTAAGTATTGACACTTTTTGAAAGAAAACAAAATTGTTTTTTTATTAAAATTCTAGCTTGTCTGACAATTCAAGTCGGGTATCATGTTGGCAACACGAAGTGAGAACTAACCCGGCGGAAGCGCACAAAATCCCCTAATTGTGGTGAAGATAATCAGTGCAAATTACGTAATTTCACCCAATCTACACAGTGTGGACACTGCATGCAGGACTACGCACTGATCTCACCAACCCCCAAGTATCTGATCATGGCTAAAACTTCGAAAATAAAAAAAAAATCAACAAAGGCCCAAAAAAACTTGTTTGATTGGCGTAACCCGACCGACCCTATTTTTACATCAGACCCTAAATATTTTTATTTTTTTGAGCGTGGTAAAACGATGTGTTACAGAAAAAGTGAAGATGTTTTGGTATATGCGTCATATATTTTGTGTTCTTTTATGTGAAACATAGACTTAAGAAATAAAAAAAAATATTTAAAAAATAATCCCGACCTACCTACCCTATTTTTTTTTCTATGTCACGCCAATCAAACATTTTTTTAGGCCTAATTGATGCTGACATTTGTGTGGGTTTTGTATTTAACCTGATTTTTTTCCATTTTACCCATCCAGATGATGATGGAGGAGCCGTGTTTTGACGTCCTAAGGACCAAAGAACAACTAGGGTAAGTTTGTCATAGTAAGGAAAAAGGAAGTATGTGCAAGTATAAACACATAGCAGATACTTCCATTTAACATAGAAACATTGGAGACATGGTTGCAAATCTATGTTAAGAAGTTAACTTTACCAAGCGTGTCCTTTTCTACTTTTTTGGTTTCATGGATTTCCCATAGGGTGCTTCTTCTTGTCATAGCAAGGAAAAAGGAAGTATGTGCAAGTATAAACACATAGCAGATACTTCCATTTAACATAGAAAAGGGAGACATGGTTGCAAATCTATGTTAATTTAAGAAGTTTACTTTTCCAAGCATGTCCTTATTGTTGGCCCCACTACAAAATATCCTATCTCACTTTTGGGTAAAAATGAGTTCTTTATACCATTTTGTAGCTGAGAAGTCAAATATTTGTTATGACAAAACCTTGTAAGTCCATCTTCATCCAAAACCCACTGGTGACCTAATTTTCCAAATGTCATGACAAAACCTTGTATCTCTTCTTTTACATAACGAGGTTTTTCTTTCAGATACAAGGATTTTGCACAAGACATAACATTATCACTTTTTCGGACATAAACCTTGTATCTAACATAAAAACCTATATTTCTGTTATTTGTCTTGCTTAAAACCTTTTAATACCTTCATGATAACCACAATCATAAAAAACCATTTTAAAACTGTAATAAATAGATAGCTTTTAGGCAAAAGGTAGTAATTACTAGAATATTTCCAGGACAAAAATGTTTTTGCCGATGTTGAACATTTCACTTTTTGGAAATACGAGGTCTTGTCGTTGGGCGGACGAATATGCTGTGAGGTGCTCTTTGTTTCTCCTTTTTGGCTGCTTGGATCTCCCATAAGGTGCTTCTTATAACCTCTTGGGAACAGATTTCCTGCTTCAGAACAGAAGGCGAGATGCCGTTTTGGTGACAAGTAGTAAGCTCTACACTTAATTCTGTTCTGCTGTTAATGCTTTGTTATGCATTCAACATGAAATATTAAAGGGGCATTGGACAAGTTCATTATCATCCCCAAACTTTTCCCCAGACATTTTGAGATTTTTTGCATCATTTGAAGTATTAGTGTAAATAACAACAGCATGCAAAGTTTCATTGTCAAATTCAAACCCTATATATCAAAATATTTAGATATTCTTTTATTTTTAATTATCGTTGTCGACAACGATAAATACTGCCCTCTATAGTTGGAATTTCTAGAACTGACCTTTTCAGGAGATTTATGAAAATTTAAAATTTCTCTTGATTTTTATGCAATCTATGATGTGAAAGGAATGTTTTCTTTGTCTCTTTCTCATTGTATAGCATCAATAAATACGTTTAGGGAATAGCCTCATACCCAAAATCAACAAATAAAATAAAATTCAATTTTTTTGATTTTTTTGAAGGTGTGGATCAAAATTTTCCCCATATCTGGTAATTGACTGTTATTTTCTAATATAGGAAGTGTAAATCATCCACGAACAAAATTTCAAAATTTTGTCCTATGCCCCTTTAAATGAAAAATGTGTAACTTGTTATATACTTTTGTTGTTTTCTTGATATTATAGGTACAGTGTCCATGCTACATGTAGGAATAGTTTTGGAGTCATCGGTTTTTCAGTCACAGTTACGACGCAGGCATCAAAATTCAGGTAATAATACTGTACTATACTCATGCTTTAAATAAAAGCACTTGCATTTGATTGTGTGTCTGTATATTTAGGGGGGTGGATAGACCAACATACCAACATAAAGTGCTTGTTTTGGAAAAAGTGTCTTATTAATAGTGGTGGTGGACAAAAGAAACACTTGAAAACAAGCAGAAACCAAGTCTGAAACAAGCTCAAAGCAAGTTATCATTAAGCACAAAACAAGATTGGAGAGCCCAAACAAATACACTTAAATAAGCACAGCTGGCAACACTGTATTTAAGGGTAAAGGGAATCCATCTGCTCAGGAAAATGTGAATCCTAACTATTTTTTAATCATGAAAAGGTAATTAGTTTCCACTGCCTTTGCGGGGACTCGAACCATGGATTATGGCAGGGGTTAGTCATGCATTACGAAGCGAGGGATCTACCGCTGAGCTATCAAGGCAGCTTTGAACTGAAATCTAAAAGATAAACGTTAGAATGCCGTATTTTTCTTTTGTTTACATAAACTTGCAATTTTTGTCTCATTGGAATGCTCAATTTGTAAGTAAATTATGCGAATGCGTATATCAGACAAAATGTAGATAATGTAGATTCACAGCTCAAAAAGGGCGAACTCAGAGTCGTAATTCACCTCAGCATATTTATAAAATATTGTTTGCAAAATTTCAATAAGAAGTATCAAGCCTACAATCTGTCAAAATTTGAAACCAGTCGAATTGTTCGAACATCATGAAATTATGAGGTTTCGGCGAAAAAGGGTAGAATTAGTCTTAAGGCGTCATTTTGACCTTGATAATGGACGTGAAATCACTAGTAAAGTTCCATGTATAAACAAGAGACTCTTTTCAATATGTACGCCAAAAATTGTGATATTCTGATACGTGTAAGTAGGTAAAAACGTGCAGTAAACATGACATTCAGCCGAGCGAGACGTTTATAGGGACTGTAGCCTTAAGGAGTGATACATACCACAAATCATTAACACTTGTATTGAGGAAAAATGGCATTTCAATAAATTTACATAGAACTTACTTTTCAATCAATATACAATTTAATGAGGATAATTAGTGGTCAGAGATTAATTTTAATTTCTTCATTTCAATCTTTATTTCACAAAAACGAACAAATACATTATAATTGATAAGTTAAAACAGATAAATCCAGACAGGAGGATTGAGGGAAATCGGAAAGATGGTCTCAATATCTCCACAGGCATAATAATACAGATAATTACAGTCAAATATGATAGGAGCACACAGTATATTACATCATTAAAAGTACAAAAATAAAAACCTGAAGACATCCAGGGTAAAAATAGAGGGGATAAAAATCTGAGACAAAGATGGCAGGAAGCCCAAATGGGTTAAATTAATGAAGTAGCCCAATAAAATGAAGGTATGAGTGCTTGTTATGTACTTGAAATAGCATGAGATTGTTCAGATTTATCTCTGATTTCAGAGTTTTTGATGTTACAAATTTACTGATTTTAGAGTTTTTGATGTTAGAATTTCCTCAATTTTCTATATTTTTCAGCCTGTTTTGAGTTATTTTTTGGCATTTTTTCTCTGATTTCAGAGTTTTTGATGTTACAAATTTACTGATTTCAAAATTTTTGATGCTAGAATTTCCTCAATTTTCTTTATTTTCAGCCTGTTTTGAGTTATTTTTAGCAATTTTTCTCTGATTTCAGATTTTTTGATGTTACAAATTTACTGATTTCAGAGTTTTTGATGCTAGAATTTCCTCTATTTTCTATATTTTCAGCCTGTTTTGAGTTATTTTTAGCAATATTACACGAAATTCCAAATTTTTCAGCTTTTTTCATGAAAGTGGAATCTCATGAGTGGAATATGATCACATATATCAATTTGATACTGTACTAATCAAAATACTGTTTATCTGTTCACAGTGCTGCGCATGTAGATCAGCGCATCGACGCTTTTTTAGAATCTTTCTACCACGATAAGCTGTGCAACTTAACCGAAGAAGATTTCCAAGGCCAGGTGGAGGCGCTTGTCAATCTCAAGCTCTGCGCAGACGTCCACCTTGGAGAGGAGGTTGACAGGAATTGGTGGGAGGTCTTGCATCATACATATGTCTTTGATAGGCTCCTTCGAGAGGTAAGGCTTGATTTAAAGGCACTCTCCATGATTCCACAAGACAGGAATTGGAACAGACATTCCTATCATAAGCTCAAAAAAATATTTTAAACCAGATTTCTTTCTTATGCTGAATTCAGATAGGACACATGCAAACGCACGGAGCATGTGTAGATAGGAGTTTTGAGCAGTTTCGATCAATCAATATCAAAACGCAATACCACTTGCGGCAATGCATATCGATTCGAGAAAAGTTGAACTTTCCATTGTGTTTTCATGTCCGTTTTGGTATTGAATGTGAATTAATTTGTGGTGTCGTTTGCGGTGAAACCTATTGGAAACGCAACACATTGTGTTTTATGTATGGATTCAGCTTTAGGGAACTACTAAGCAGTGTTGTTTTTTCCCAAAATTTTTAGATTTTTTTTTCTGATTTGGTACATAATTTATGCAAAAAGTTAAAATTAGTTTAATTGCCATACCTTCTATTCCCATAAATTTGTGAAATTAAGCGATAGGATGGCCAAGACCTTTAAGTCATACCATTGCAAATTGAGGGCTGAGAGCCACTTGGCCATGTTTGCATGGCAACAATCCTTAGAACAAAAGGTTGCAAGACTTAATGGTGTTTTAAGATGAATGATCTATTACACATGTGTATAAGATCATTCAACTGGCAGTGGAAAGGCCCATTAGGTCTTGAAATCTTTTTGTTCTCGGGTTTATGCCAGTGAAATTGTTAAATGATATTTTCAAGCATTAATTTAAGTCGGAAACATTTTATAAAAAACACTTTTTATGATAATTATTTTTACAAGGTTAGGTATTATGCCATGAAATCATGGGCATGTTTTGACCAGTTTTTCAATGGAACCAACCAAAAAGTAATAGTTGGATATCCACTGGTCATACAAACATTCCTACTAAGTTTAGTTGAAATTACCTTTACTCAAGTCGAGTTATAGTATTTTTCGTGTGGAGCTATTATGCCGCTTGGAACCCAAACTAGGGAACCGGCCAAAATGTAATATATGGATAGTCACTGGTCAGACCAAGGAAGTTATAAAGGGGAACCGGTACTCTCCGCCATTTTGATTTTATCGCCGTGTAAATCCTATGGGACGGCAGCCATCTTGGATTGTCGCTCATGGAGGGTGAGTTATTGTACCTCCGGCATTTTACGGCTCCGCGTGCAGCACTTCGAGAGTCTTCGCAACGGAGTAGCGGGAAAATTGGCGTACTTTAATCAGAGCAAGTCGCAATGCACGCTACATGAAACGCAGACACGGTTTGCGCGTGAAACAAACTGCACACGCTGTATATGCGTCAGGTGAAGATTTACGCGATCTGCCTGGATATCGGGTCAAATCCCGAATATATCCGGAGGTACAATAACTCTGCTCCATGAGCGACACAAGATGGCGGAGAAAGACGGTTCCCCCCTATAACTTCCTTGGGTCAGACAAACATTCCTGCCGAGTTTGATTGAAAACCTCCATCTGTAGACGCAAAACGGTACTGAATAGTTCAGATGAAATATCTTGACCCTACTTGGCCTCGTTCTGAGTTCCCCGTCCTATCCATAGGCGTCGGAAGCAGGGGGGGGGGGGACACGGGGGACATGTCCCCCCCCCTAAATTTCACGAGGGGGGACATTTGCGATTACTGTGCCATAAATTTGAGTTTGCAAGTGATTTAGCATTCATCTTAGTGCGATGATTTAAGTGAACTAGGCCTGTGGTTCTTGGTTTATTTATTGCCAGGGTTTGATGTGGAAGTGGCCCCTAATAAATAGGTGAAGGTCATTGATAAAAGTGCATTTCTCCCATTGTGTTTTCATGTCCGTTTGGGTAATGAATGCGAATTTGCAGTGTCGTTTGCGATGAAACTCATCGGAAACTCAGCGCATTGCGTTTTAAGTAATAATTCAACTTTAGGGAACTGCTAAAGCAGTGTTTCTTTTTTCTAAAATATTTAGATTTTTTCCGATTTGGTACATAATTCATGCAAAAAGTTAAAATTAGTTTAATTGCTATACCTTCTATTCCCATAAATTTGTGAAATTAAGCGATAGGATGGTCAAGACCTTTAAGTCATGCCATTGCAAATTGAGGGCTGAGAGCCACTTGGCCATGTTTGCATGGCAACAATCCTTAGAACAAAAGGTTGCAAGACTTGATGGTGTCTATTACACATGTGTATAAGATCATTCAACTGGCAGTGGAAAGGCCCATTAGGTCTTGAAATCTTTTTGTTCTCAGGTTTATGCCAGTGAAATTGTTAAATGATATTTTCAAGCATTAATTTAAGTAGGAAACATTTTATGAAAAACACTTTTTATGATAATTATTTTTACAAGGTTAGGTATTATGCCATGAAATCATGTGCATGTTTTGACCAGTTTTTCAATAACTCACAGTATTTCCGTATACAGGAGCGCTACAGAGTTATTCATCACAAATTAACGCTGCATCCGATGTGTCGCTGTATTTTTAACACGCTTGGGTGGCTTCGCACGATAAAAATACATGGACGCATGTATGCATCTTTGTTGATTTGTGATGAACAACTCTATTAAACCAATGATGTATTCCTTTCTAGGTGGATGCTTTAAGAAGTTTATTTTTTGCTGAAGTGAAGGATTTCTTGATCAGTCACATCCACGGCGGCAGACATTTCCGGAAACTCAGTGCTCAGGTAAGCTTATCATATGTCTGATTCCTCAGAAAATGGTATTTTTCTAACTTAAATGATACTTTTCTGACTTTAAGCAAAAAATCAGCCTTTTTATCTGACCATATAAGCAGGTTTTGCAGTCATACATTTGTTACTTGGTATAGAGATGGTCAATGTATTCTCACACTACAGCTGAGCGAAACGCCTTTTTCAGTCCAGTGTATTT
>JXSR01S018202.1:56092-68986 GCA_000969725.1 Ophiothrix spiculata
GACCATCTCTATACCTATTTTTGGCTCAAAACCTCACCCATCAATATACCGATTTTGATGGAAAAGCACCCAATTTTACTCAAATTGGGTGCTTTTTTTGCAAATTTTTCCCCAAAGCACCCAATTTATGAAATCCAAGACGAATACCACCCAATCGCTATACCAAATGTGTGAAAACCCACCCCAAAAGGCAGGCACATATGTGCCCCGTCCTATCTAAAGGTATTAAGAGATACGGGCAATTGAAGCTGAGCATAGTCAACAATCACGTCCAGGGTCAAATTTTTAATTTCATCCAAAACATTACCTTTGAAGTGTATTCTATCATATTAATCAGGTTCCAACATCGAAAACAAAAGAAAAAAGTGTTAAAAACCAAGATAAAAATCCTCCCTCCGTTCAAGTTTTACTCAGTACAAAAACTTTAAACTTGATTTTCTCAGAACTATAGTTTTCCGATTCAGCTCGATTCCATTTACCAATTTGGGTGTAACTTTGCAACCGAACATCCAATAACCAAAAGCGAGGTGCCATTTTAAAGCTTAAACTTTCAACTTTCAGATGAGACCAAAAAATAAATTTTGATTTTGGGACCCTCTAAGGTACCTTTAGATATGACGGGGCACATGTATGTATACCTTTTCAATGTAGGTACCCCATGGGTCCCTTACCCTGTAGTACCTTGACATTGGGGCCCTTATCAGCCATTTCTTGATGCCTTATCTACCATTGACTGGTTGTATAACTTTTGTTTACTTGGTAAGCTGGTCTATTCAAACAATGTGATCAAACAGAAGCGTATATTAAACATAATATACCGGTACATTAGTTTACCGGTTCTTTCCATTCACTGATGTGAAAGAAACTGAACATTTTGTTCTGATGTTCTGAAAGAGGCACTGAGTGTTTGTATGTATATCCAGCATAGAGCTCTAAATTTGAGTCTAAAGACCTAATTTGTTTTGGGGTAAAGTGAGGTCTAAGGCCCAGATCAGGAAGTGGTTTTGGAGATCTTGAACTCATTTGGACCAAAATTAGGCTATATACATAGCGGAAAATTCTTTGAATGTTTATGATAGGAGTCAAAATTAATACTTACATTCTGCTTACATTGTATGCTCAAAGTGGGGATCTGAATTATGCTGCACCAAGGAGCTTAAGAACAATCAAAGAGGTGTTTAATATAAAGGGTAATTTCTTGGATGTTGGATATATCTTATACTAGGATCGTATACAGCGAACCTTCTCAAAGTCACCCAATTTGTTTGGGTGTAAAGTGAGGTCTAAGGCCCAGATCAGGAAGTGGTTTTGGAGATCTTGAACTCATTTGGGCCAAATTTAGACTATATACATAGCGGAAAATTCTTTGAATGTTTATGATAGGAGTCAAAATTAATACTTACATTCTGCTTACATTGTATGCTCAAAGTGGGGGTCTGAATTATGCTGCACCAAGGAGCTTAAAAACAATCAAAGAGGTGTTTAATATAAGGGTAATTTCTTGGATGTTGGACATATCTTATACTAGGATCTTATACAGCGAACCTTCTCAAAGTCACCATGTATGTTAGTCAGTCACAACATTTTTAGGCTTCTACTCTGCATCGATTAGCCTAGTCGGAGCTACATATAAAAGTATAGTGACTACATGTAGAGTTTAACCAGTTTATGCTGATGCCTCGTTTAACATCCTTCGTATTTTATTTCACAGGTTGTTGAGAAATTTTATTTCACAAGTTATTGAGAAGTTAACCCATCCATGTAGGGTGAACTTATCCAGAATTTCTACAAGACATTGCCAGAAAATTCTTACCCAAACATGGCTGCCATCCAGAGAGTCACAGAGTTCTATGATTGGATGATTGAAATTGGAGGTATGTATCAGAGATGGAATCAGTCTCATGGGTCAAGAGAAGTTAACCCATCCATGTACTATTGTAGGGTGAACTTATCCAGAATTTCTACAAGACATTGCCAGAAAACTCTTACCCAAACATGGCTGCCATCCAGAGAGTCACAGAGTTTTATGATTGGATGATTGAAATAGGAGGTATGTATCAGAGATGGAATCAGTCTCTTGGGTCAATACTTGCATTAGAGAAATTTTGAATTCATCAACAAAAATAATAAAACAGCTATCTCTCAAGGTGGAAAAGTGAAGATTTTTGTACCCAGAGAGAATTTCTTCCTTCTCCTTTGATAATTAATCAGATCTAACAGATTCTTAATTAAAAGTGTTCTGAAAAAGAAACTCACACACTTTGGTTTGGTTCCAAAGGGTGTTTTAAGTACTTCCCACCATTCAATTCAAACTGTTACTTCCACAGCTTATAAACAACCCACTGAGTGAACCAACAGCATAGACTTACATGTTAAACTGCTGATGGAAAACTTGCTATAGAAAATTCATTACTTAGTCGAAGTGTGAATGAAATAGACCTTCAGAAAGGGGATAATCACAGCTTGATGTCAGTGTAAACAAATACCACTTCGAGACATGTCTTCATTCCCAAAATACAGTTTGAAAAGGAGCAAATTCAAAATATTTGCCATACAAATGAATATAGTAGTGGAGTGACCTTGGTCAACATTCCATTGGGTTAGTCATATGGTTGCTGTGTGTTATGGGAAGAGCTTTAATCATCCTTTGGTTTGGTTCCATGCTACGTAATCATATATTTATCAGACCAAAATAATTACACATAATGTAAATGGATATCGTTCCTGTGATATTGTGTATTGAATGTCTTCCAAAATCCAAAAATACCCCTATCTGTTTCGTTTTCACATTTACAGATCCACGTGTTGAGAACTGGCTTCTGATGAAAACACCGTTTCCAGCAATGGGATTCATCGCAGCTTATTTTGTATTCCTGTGGATCGGAACAAAGATAATGGCTAATAGGAAACCCTTTGACTTGAAACCTGTGCTAGTGGTGTACAACGCCTTCTTAGTGGCATTGTCAGTTTACATGTTCTACGAGGTAAGGTTTGAATAGGGCCTTCAATCAGCCGTTTGACTTGAAACCTGTGCTAGTAGTGTACAACGCCTTCTTGGTGGCATTGTCAGTTTACATGTTCTACGAGGTAAGGTTCAAATAGGGCCTTCAACCAGCCGTTTGACCTCAAACCTGTGCTAGTGGTGTACAACACCTTTTTGGTGACACTGTCAGTTTACATGTTCTACGAGGTAAGGTTTTAATAGGGCCTTCAACCAGCCGTTTGACTTGAAACCTGTGCTAGTGGTGTACTTCTTGGTAGCATTGTCAGTTTATATGTTCTACCATGTCAGGTTTGTATAGAGCCTTCAACCAGCTGTTTGACTTGAAACCTGCGCTAGCTAGTAGTGTACAACGCCTTCTTGGTGGCATTAGCAGTTTACATGTTCTATAAGGTAAGGTTCAAATAGGGCCTTCAACCAGCTGTTTGACTTGAAACCTGTGCTAGTGGTGTGCAACGCCTTCTTGGTGGCATTGTCAGTTTACATGTTCCACGAGGTAAGGTTCGAATAGGGACTTCAACCAGCCGTTTGACTTGAAACCTGTGCTTCTACTTCTACTTCTACACTTATTCTCATCAAAGCCTTTTCAGCATCTAGATGAGCTCTCTGGTCCTAGAGAGATCAATATACTTTTGAAGGTATAGTGACTATGCACTCTGGTCCTAGAGTAGATGGCGTATTTTGACATAAGGTCATGGTTGGCATGGAAGGTTCCCCTACTCTTATTTCGAATGGCCGTAGCCTAGCCCGTGATGTTCTTTTACATCCGACAGTGTGTCAGGAACACTTCAGATGGGACTGACAGCTTTACGTGCTCTCCGAAGCATGAAGCAAGTAGAGCAAAGTTTCTTGCTTGTACCGAGAGCCGAGAACGGGACTCGACCCCACGACAGACGAATGCATTTGATTATGAGTCCAACGCTCTAACCACTCGGCCAGTGGTGTACAACGCCTTTTTGGTGGCACTGTCAATTTACATGTTCTACGAGGTAAGGTTTGAATAGGGCCTTCAACCAGCCGTTTGACTTGAAACCTGTGTTGGTGGTGTACAAAGCCTTCTTAGTGGCACTGTCAGTTTACATGTTCTACGAGGTAAGGTTCATATATGGACTCCGCAGAGAAGATTCCAATCAATCCCACAAAGCAACAGAAAAGAAGGCAAATATGACGGTATTCTTCTACCTCTACGCTTATTCTCATCAAAGCATGTTCAGCATTTAGATGAGCTCTCTGGTATAGAAAGATGATATACTTTTGAAGGTATAGTATAGTGACTATGCACTCTGGTCCTAGAGTAGATGACGTACATATTTTGACAAACGGTCACGGTACTGGGGAGGATTCCCCTACTCTCATTTCGAACAGCCGTAGCTTAGCCCGTGACGTTCTTTTACATCCGATAGTGTGTCAGAAACACTTCAGATGGGACCGACGGCTTGCAAGTAGAGTAAAGTTTTTTGCTTAACGAAACAAGGAGACGTGACGAGCCCGGGACTTGACCCCACGACAGACGAATGCATTTGATTATGAGTCAAACGCTCTAACCACTTGGCCACGCTCCCCTCTTATTATACAATTATTTACTATGTTTCTTCATTGACTAAATTAAGGGAGAGAAAGAAAAAGGGCAATCACCCTGAAAACGGACCTGGCACCTTCGAGTCACAACTCAATGCTAGGCACAGCCAAATCTGAGTGAGGCACTACACCAAAAACTTGATATTTATCTCCTATATAAAACTGTCATCTTTTGAGGTAATTTTTTGCATATAAATTGACATTTTTTAGGAAATGATGAATATCTCCTAATGGAAACAATTTTATGAACTCTGGTTTGAAGTACTGAAAAGATAAGATTTCAATGATTGGAAAACATGTAATGGTACTTTTTTGAGGTTTTTATATGTAAATTAAAAAATTGATTAAAAAAAAACAAATTTGGGACCAAAAAAAGTGCAAAAAAAGGCCCTTTTTGGGAAAAAAAATCATTTTTGGTCAAGAAATCTTTGGATGACTATCAAGTGTTTTTCTTACGAAATGAGTCATCTAAATCATTTTTTCGCGTGGCTGTTTGTTAGCCGGAGTGCTGCGAAAATGGGCATTTTTGGTAATAAATGGTCAAAATTTGTGATCTTTGATGAAAAATTTGCCTAAAAATTTTTTTTTGGAAAAATTTGAGTCTAATTTTTTATCTTAACTATCAAGAAATGTGAATATAAGTTCAATAAACAATTTCAAATGAAAACTTTGTTGAAAATTGTCAAAACAATTTTTTTAAATACTACAATAATCTCCTTAAATGTTTACATGGAATCATATGGGACGGATTATCAGAAATTTTTCCCTACTTTTGCGACACAAAATCACCCATAACTTGACTTAGGAGTGATGAAATTGAATGATTTTGGTGTCATTTTCTTTGTTAGAAGATGGTCTTTCCAATAAAGTTAATTTCATGAACTTTGAATGAATTTTAGATTTTTGTGGTTGTGCCTATCAATGCCTTAACCACTTGACCACAGAAATTTACAAGGTTAGATAGGTTTCAGAATGATCTGAAAGAATAAATGGTGTCAGTTTAAAACACTTCCCCGTGTATCTTGAGTCTATAGGCAAAATAAAAATATATTGGACAAAGAAAACGACAATCCAGAGTAAGGGTTTCATTTACAAACAATGGGGTCATGCAATCAGGATTTCTGTTTATACATGTATTTTCCAATAAATTTTTGGTTTGCCTATAATTGATTTAAAAAAAATTGTTAACCTAACTCTTGCACATTGAAAAAAAGTCTGAATACATCATACAAAAATGTCTGCATCCCTGCGGTTTCCCCCGGGATTTGAACCCCTGACTTCCTGCATCCCTATCCAATGTCCAGCTATGGCAAGCCACCAAGTGTGGCCTGCCTCGGCAGCAATTCCTTGCCCATTTGTATCCGCCGTTTATGACGTATTCAGACTTAGGCTAGGATAATTCCTGATTTCTGCTTGTGGTACGTAGGAGGATAAGCGTTAAAGGTGATTTTGGTCAAAAAGCATAGCCATATTTTTTAAAGGATTTGCAATTTTTGGGGCTCAAGTCAGAAGATTTGACCTATATTTAAGGATATTTTTGGTAAAAAAACAGGATCCAAGTTTAAGGACTTCTTGTAAAAAAAGCGACCGATTAGAATGGCACATCTTTGTTCAGCCAAGTATGTGAGTCCCCCCACCTCCTGGACTAGGTGCAGCTTAGGTTGTGATTACAAACGGACAACAGAGCTTACTGATTGGCCGCTAAACAATTGACTTTTTTACACTTTTTCAGTTCAGAATGACATCGTGGCTTGGAGACTACAGCTATAAATGTCAGCCAGTTGACTACTCCAATGATCCTCTCGCTTTAAGGGTAAGTTAATTGGTTATATTTTGGTATAACTATACATGCAAATTGTAACTATTTTGATTAATTGTTGTAAAGTGACACTACTCTAAACTCAACCGGCGGTTGACCATCTATTCACTAACAACTGGATAATGCATCACACCCAAGCAGTGTTGTATTCGAGTACCCCTTATCCGAGTACGAGTAGTCACCATTCGAGTACGAGTACAAGTACGAGTACTTACTCCTGAGTATGAGTACAAGTACGAGTACCTGTGTACGAGTACGAGTACGAGTACTTTTGAATCACAAACTAGAAATAAACACAAACAAAAACATTTCATTTATAAACACAAGTTTAACTTTAATCTTCTTTTCAAATATATGATATTGTTTATCAGTTGGTGATGGGCAGTTATTTGTATTGGGGGAAATGGGAAAAGGGTATTAACCTTTTTTGATACAAATAATATAGTAAGTAAATCAAGTAAATCTTTTCTTGATTTTCATGTGATCAACGAGTTAACTTTTTGCAGTCTATACAATTTTCACAGTCCATGTAAAATAATCCAGTAATACGATAACGACGCTTACATAGTTTACACTACGAACTGTATTATATCAATATAAAATTAAATCTATGATTTCAATGTACCTGGTTTACAGCTTCTTTGTGTTTCTAAGTGAGAAAACAGCATAGGTACATAAAAACATATATTAATTACAAAAGATAATTCTTTGCTAATATAGCATTTTACAGGGTTTGGTGTCTCCCTCAACAAGTGCCAGTACTGCCCTTAACCCTCGTCTTCTTAAGCCTTTTTCTAAACACGTCTCCTTGTGATTTTGAACTTGGGACCCCCGAAAGTTATATTGTTTGATACTATATTATAGGGTAGGGTCTCCTCTTTCCATTGATACCAACATCATGAAAATCGGTCGAGGCGTTACGTAATTATGATGTCACAAAGTATTTCCGTACCGAAAAAAATCGACTTTGGGCAAAAATTGCCACTTTTTCAAAGAATCGTTATAAAAGTTCTAAATGTCCGATTTTTGTCGGGTTTTTTGCTAATAAATGAAGGAATCAACAATTCTAACATGTTCTGTAAGTTTCAAGTCATAGCATGCAGATAGTTTTCAAAATGGCGATTTAAAATTTTCCGAGGTGGCAACCACCCCCCCCCTACCAGAAGACTTTGACAGCCTACCATTGCCCCACCTTAGGTGGTGCCTCAGATTTTTTTTCCGTCAAAATGACCGCAAAGGATGTAAAAACAATTACATAAATGCCCGGGGTGACTTTGTATTGCATTTTGGTGCAATCGGCGATCATCCGTTAGGGGGTGGTAACCACCCCACCCTTAGGAAGACGAGGGTTAACATGTCACAGTGAACCTCCAATTTATAAATAATTTGGTATAACTTGAGCATGTTTTATTACTTTCTCTTTAAAAGGGTGTCCAAATACAAGTTTCATGTGATTTAAAAAAATAAATTGTACAGAAATTTATTTTCAGGTAGCAAAGATCGATCTAAAATTTAAACTTTAAAAATGCATGTCTGTTGTTGCCAGAACTGGTATTAGGTATTAGGGCTGCATTTTACCTGTACTATGGATATAGGCCTAAATAGTAAATATATGAAAAGATATAAACATTTAAAAAAATGGGGAAAAAATAAATAAAACAGAAAATAAAATGATAATTTTTATCTTATTTAATATTGAATAAAAGATTTTATTTCATCTTTTTAAAATAATTGTACTCGCCTGTACTCGGCTGAATTTGCTTGTTTTCCTCAAGTACTTACCAGTCGAGTACGAGTACAAGTACGAGTACTTCATGTTCAAGTACAAGTACGAGTACAAGTACTCATAAAATGTACTTAAGTACAAGTACAAGTACGAGTACTGTACTCGAGTACTCCAACACTGCACCCAAGGTCATTCAGGGTCATTCGCAACCCTGGGAATTTACGGTTAATTGCATAACCGTTTAAACAAATAAAAAAACGTTTGTTTAACTGTATACGACTGTTGAATTTTGCAACTGTAATAAACTACATTTCCTGGCGAATTGTATAGGCCTACATAAACTACGTTTCCTGGCGAATTGTATACAATTTATGACTTACCAAAATAACAGGCGGTCAAAATATTGTCTTCAAAACACTTATATTTAACAACACAACTTTGTTTCTCTGGCTAATATTTTTTACTGCCCCGTGCAATGTAAACAACGTGAAACCTACATACAGGGCCGCACCATTGAATATAGTCATCTTAATAGTCCACTTGATATCCCGTCTTTATGTTGCAGCACCAGTTCCTGGAAAGTCTTCCATAAAAAAGGCGAGGCCCGTTTAACCGTGACATGAAATTTCTAAACGTTTATTGGTGTTTCGGTCATTTAAACGGGTGAAAGATCCTGACATTATTTCAAGGTCACTGTAATAACCATTTAACCATTAATTTATCCTTCATGGACCCAACTTTCAGTATAGCTCTTGACCCAGGTAGCGACTTTTTGAAAGTCAAAGGTAATTTTACGTCAAATTTCCAAAATTGATCCAAAATTGGCTTAAGGTGATTCAAAGTCATTTGAGGTCATTTCAAGTTCACTACAAATTAATAACTGTATATCCTTGATCCCATATGGTTTATACACTGAACATGAATAGCCCTTGACCAAGGGTGTGTCCTGGTTGATTCAGGTCAAGATCATTTTTAGGTCAAATTCGAAATGACCAAAAACTTTTGAACTGAGGTGAAATACCACAATTCACAATGACCCCCCTTCTTCAAAAAATAAAAAAAGAGCATCTGTAGTTGTAATATTTTTTTTGTAGATAAAGTATTTTATTTGCAGTGGCAACCCTTTTTATATGTAACAACCATATATGTTATTATCGTTTCCTTTACAGATGGCTAATGTGTGTTGGTGGTATTTCTTCTCAAAGATCATTGAGCTTCTAGATACAGTCTTCTTTGTACTTAGAAAGAAAGATAATCAGGTTTCCTTTTTACATGTTTATCACCATAGTACCATGATAGTAAATTGGTGGCTCGGAGTCAAATATATTGCTGGCGGTCAAGGTGTGTATCAACCCTGGGGGAGGAGGGCGGGTACTCAGGGAGAAAGACAATCAGGTTTCCTTCTTACATGTATATCATCATAGTACTATGATAGTAAATTGGTGGCTCGGAGTCAAATATATCGCTGGCGGTCAAGGTGTGTATCAACCCTGGGGGAGGAGGGCAGGTACTCAGGGAGAAAGGACAATCAGGTTTCCTACTTACATGTATACAACCATAGTACTATGATAGTAAATTGGTGGCTCGGAGTCAAATATATCGCTGGCGGTCAAGGTGTGTTTCAACCCTGGGGGAGGAAGGCGGGTACTCAGGGAGAAAGACAGTCAGGTTTCCTTCTTACATGTATACCACCATAGTACTATGATAGTAAATTGGTGGCTCGGAGTCGCTGGCGGTCAAGGTGTGTATCAATCCTGGGGGAGGAGGGCGGGTACTAAGGGAGAAAGGCAATCAGGTTTCCTTCTTACATGTATACCACCATAGTACTATGATAGTAAATTGGTGGCTCGGAGTCGCTGGCGGTCAAGGTGTGTATCAACCCTGGGGGAGGAGGGCGGGTACTCAGGGAGAAAGACAATCAGGTTTCCTTTTTACATGTATATCATCATAGTATAAGTATCATGAAAGTGAATTGGTGGCTTTGAGAAAGATGCGAGGTCGAGGGTATGTAGGAATTCCGTTGGGGGGCACTTCTGAAGAAAGATAATTATAGCAGTCTGAAAAAACCTTTTCATGCTGGGCGGCACCAACTCACACCATGCGTGAACATCAAACCAATCAAATCGATCATCAAGTCATACAGCAACAGAACTGTAAAATCACACGAGCTCACAAGTATCGTGAGTTGCGTGTGAACTTTAACCTCGGCACACAAGATGCCTAAAAGTGAAAAGGTTTTCTTCCTGTGACTATAGGTTTCTTTTTTACATGTCTATCACCATGAATTAGTGGCTTAAAGTCAAATGTTGCTGGTCAAGGTATCACCTTCCAAGGAGGGGGAGGGATTCTCACATATAAAGACAATCAGGGAGCCTTTTTATATATATATCATCATAGGTTTGGAGTCAAATATTTGTTATAATAAAATACTGTCTTTCTTGTTACAGCGTTTTTCTTGGCCATGTTCAACTGTTTTGTGCACATCGTGATGTACACATATTACTGCTTGTCAGCTGTGGGACCACAGATGCAAAAATATCTATGGTGGAAAAAGTACATGACACAATTGCAACTGGTAAGAACCTTTGACCTTGAGTAAAACTAAGCAAGATTACCTTTGGCCTTTGACCTACGCTACTTGTCAGCTGTTGGGCCACAGATGCAAAAGTATCTATGGTGGAAAAAGGACATGACACAATTGCAACTGGTAAGAATCTTTGACCTTGAGTAAAACTAAGCAAGATTACCTTTGGCCTTTGACCTTTGACCTACGCTGCTTGTCAGCTGTTGGGCCACAGATGCAAAAGTATCTATGGTGGAAAAAGTACATGACACAATTGCAACTGGTAAGAACCTTTGACCTTGAGTAAAAACTAAGCAAGATTACCTTTGGCCTTTGACCCACGCTGCTTGTCAGCTGTTGGGCCACAGATGCAAAAGTATCTATGGTGGAAAAAGTACTTGACACAATTTCAACTGGTAAGAACCGTTGCCTTTGATATTGAGTAAAAACCAGATTACCTCTAGCTTTGACCTTTATTCATACACTCCGTGTGTCACCTAGACAATCAGAACAAGTAGTCAAGTTAGTTCAAACGGTTAGGCGCTCGCTTGCGGTGCGAAAGATCCAGAATTTGAACCACACTGGTGCCAAAAGTTGAGTGTGCTTGAAATTCCCCTGGACAAGGAACCAACTGCTAATTGTCTTGTGGAAAACCGTACGAAACTCGGGCAGCTGATCCGTGCATTGATGGTGTGTATGTGGGCTTATCAAGGTTCACCGCCCCTAGAGGTTGTGGCAGAACAAGAAATGATGCTTGGTGTGGAATGGAGCTTACTTGGGCCACAGTGGTCAGCGAACACCTATAAAGTCAGCAGGGGCCAATTACAAATCTGGGAGGCATAGCGCACTATAATTCATTTTTTTTTTCTATGATTAGATGAATAAATAATTTTGCCTTCCATTATGCTCGTAAAATGAGACTAAATCAATGCACTTGCAGTAAATGTTGATTACTGTCCAATACACTTTGCCCCTACAAGCCTATTTAATTGGAATCATCAAAATTGACCGTACATGCATTGATTTTGTCCCATTTTTACTTGCGACATGAAATGTACATTTATTAACCTATATAAACTTTACAGTGTGTCATACCAAACATAATTGAAGCGAACAAATCAAACAAAGCAAACATGAACTATATTTGTAGTCGCCATTGAAAACTAAAATTAATTTGATGACAACTTTTTTTACTAGTGTAAACTTCAGGGTAAGCTATTTGCAAAGGAAAGCGTATATTTCACAGAAGTTTCCTCTGGGAAAACTGAAAAGCTACTGTCCAAATACCAATTTCCAAGAAAAAGTACCCATCCATTTATCAAATTCCCATTTGTGTCACATTTATTTTAGTGAAAATTTTGGACAATGTTTTAAAAACAACACCATCCAAATACCAAGGTTGTGGCACATTCCTCCAACCACATGTTTTACTAGCCCCCGGGGACATATGAACTTATTGACCCTAACCCTCCTCAGTCCAACAAAATCCAATAGGCAAAAATCAAGAAATTCCCCTGAGTCCAAATACGTCATAGACCGGGGCTACAGATGGACATGAAAGTGCTGCCATGGTAGGCCATACTCGCCATAGCTAAACATTGGACCGGGATGCAAGAGGTCGGGTTCGAATCCCAGGGGATAGCGTTTTGGAGTTAGGGTTAATCTTTGCATTAAAAACTTTACTTTTTGTCTCCACAGCTCCAGTTTTTTGCAGTGGTCTTCCATACAGGATACAACATGACAACGGAATGCAACTTTCCTCAGGGTTTCAACTATGCAGTGTTTCTATACACTATATCAATGATTCTTTTATTTGGAAATTTCTACGCAAGATCATACAAGAGGAAAGAGAGCAGACACAAAGTTTGATGTGAAGGTTCATCTATGAAGTGTTTCTATTTGCTATATCAATGATTGTTTTATTTGGAAATTTGTACGCACAAAGATGACAGAAACAAAGTTTGGGGTGAAAGGTAAACTATGCAGTTTCTATATGCTATATCAATGATTATTTTATTTGGAAATTTCTACGCAAAATCATACAAGAAGAAAGAGAGCAGACACAAAGTTTGATGTGAAGGGTCAACTATGCAGTGTTTCTATATGCTATATCAATGATTGTTTTATTTGGAAATTTCTACTCAAAATCACACAAGAAGAAAGAGGACAGACACAAAGTTTGATGTGAAGGGTCAACTATGCAGTGT
>JXSR01S018205.1:2404-17505 GCA_000969725.1 Ophiothrix spiculata
ATCGAAATTGAAAACGAAGCGATAATTTGCTTAAATGAAGTAACCACGCAATATGGCATACAATGCATTGCACATCTTGACAATGAGTTAACTTGATATGCTCAAGAGAGATAAACAATATTAAGGAGAATGATTGATTTAACTCATCAAATATATCTTGGTGATTACAAGGTGTTACATAGGCTGTCATCGAGGATTGGGAATCACAGAACGTATTGCATGTAGTCAATACGAAACAATATACACAAACATTTAGCAGAGTTTTAACAGGATGTAATAAAAAAGACCGTCCAAGAGGCCAGTGTAAATCAATGTAAATAAATATATAATGGAAATAATAGCAATGAAAAATTATTACACTGAATTGTCTGAAATTGCAGTTTTGTGCGTGCACAAATTACATTTACATACCGGTATAAATTTGTAGAAAAACAGGTGGAAAATAATTTGTGTTTACTCTGAATACATGCAAAATACATACAAATTGTGTGAAAAATATTAATTGCTAATTCATAAATATATCCATAAAGGATAATGGACCACTTATTATCTTAAAACCTGTAAGAGTAATGATCATCACACTGACTCTTGACACAGGGAATGATGCTCAATATAAGTTTGAGGAATAAAGATGGTAATTATAACCCTCAAGATATTTTTACACCAACAATTTGTATTTAACACTACACTATTTACCTTCCGCAATGTATGCAAAGAAAAGGTGGTATAGCTCAGTTTTTAATGACTTAAAGACGAGTCATTTTTTCTACATATTTTTGTGGTAATGAGAAACACGTTAACGTTTATTTCACCAATAAACATGTAGTTCCAAACAGGATGATGGTCATTAATTGATCTATACTTTCACGGTAAAAAGAAATATATACATAAAAACTAAGTTTACTAAGATAGATCCAAACGGAAAGATGGCCATTAATTAATCTACAAACA
This sequence comes from Ophiothrix spiculata, assembly GCA_000969725.1. NCBI lineage: Eukaryota > Metazoa > Echinodermata > Ophiuroidea > Amphilepidida > Ophiotrichidae > Ophiothrix > Ophiothrix spiculata. Next base: position 3,356 of record JXSR01S018205.1, read on the forward strand.
CGTCAAAGTTAATTTTAAAGAAAGTTACAGAAAGTCAGTGCTTAGGTTATATGCAAGTGAGCTTATAATGAACCATTTCATTTTCCAATTTAAAAAATGTAAGAAAAAAAAAGCAACCCTATTATCATAAGGTGAACCAAGCAAATAGAAAATGGACATGTGGATAAAAAATATTTAAAACTTTTCTAATAAAATTTATGTTTATGTATGACCTTTAAAATTAGTAAATGAAACGAGGTCATCGGCAAAGGGACAGGGTAATATATAAAATAACGATTGATTGCATATGTGAAAAATTACACCATTTAATCAGTTTAAGAGTTTCCATTGCTTCAATCAGCAAAGTTAATGCTTTGACAGTACTTCGGCATTTGTAAATTAATTCAATTACTGTATCAAAAATAACTGAGAACAATGCTTTAAGGCATCCTAAGTTTTACTTCATGGAACATTTCCATGGCTAATTCGAGGCTTGCCTTGAGTATTGTTATTGTAACTCTCTAATATTGCAATATATAGCATGTGACACACATTTTTGTGTTATTAAGCAATTGAAAATTAGCACATCCATTCTTATCCAAAGGGCTCGTCTGTTTTATATTCCTTTGAAACGTTGCAATATATCTATTTAAAATACCGGGTATTTCTTAATTTCGGGAAAACCTAGGGGTGCTCCTGCATGAGAAAACATGCACGTGCTTGTATAAAGATTTTGATATACTTGAAAATTAAATGAACTTGACAAAATGTGGACGATATTGCTAGTGCCAAGTTTTTAGTAATTATGCATTTTGAGTCAACCAGATTGGGAAATGCCCGGAGGTAGAGGCACATCTGACATTTTACAAATTTGTGATGTGAAAGCATAATTCGGCAATTAGTTATTTCCATCTTGTTCTTAAATAATTTTAAATGATGCATTTACCCGCAATAAAGTCTATATTTGCTTTACTTCATGTTTTTGAGACGTCATTATATACCGTATCCACTCGTTCAATTCAACTGTTTTCTGACTGACAAATTCTTTGAATTAATATATTTCTGTACTTCAAAAGTTGAACAAACCATAGTGTTCTATTTCTGAAGCATTATCAAAGTATTTTTAGCCATATTCGGCATGTTTGTATGAAATAAATCAACGGTAAATGCGATGTACGTTCAGAAAATCTATCATCCCATCGCTTGTAACATTAATCATTTCCTAATCAAATTATATCAGTGTCTATTGTAAAGAAATGTTATATAAAATTAATTAATTCAAGATTCACTAGCAAACAGCTGTGGACAGCGATGAAAATGGCAATGATGTATCCGGCACATTGATTTAAAGGTCTGTAAATTTTGAATTTAAATACTGTTAAGAAGCTTAATATATTGTCTTTAGAACTTCATTCCCATGTAATACACGCTGCTCATTTGATTGAACTTTTTTGACTCATTCGGTATGGAGACAGACAGATAGGCACATACAGGTTTACTGTGTGCTAGTACTTAATGAAAATTAAAACCATCATGAGTTCAAATTACTTTCTCTCTTCAGGGGGTAAGATTGGATGTCGCTTTTGCGTTTGTACTTCATGACATCATGGCATACATGTCATGCAGTAATCTACATCACATAGTGTTATTGCTTCTCATATTTATTTGATTAACAAAACTGTTTACGATTGACATCAACGACATCAACCACGTCTATTATGTATGTTTTACGCTTCCAGGCAAACGGTTGATTTGATTAGTCATGACCTATTGTTTTAACTTTTGCAACGAAGGTTGTCTTCGTGTTTTAATTGGAACTTTAAAAGATAAGATTTAACTTTGTCTTTTCTATGAGACTGTAATACAATATTGATCAAAACAATAATTTTATAATGATTTGTATAGACCAAATCTCCAAAAATAAAAGGAAAATAATTCTATCTAAATGAAACTCATTATTATCGACTCGCGCAATATATTGTAATGTATGCACTAATATGATTAGCATTAAAATACACAGGCTTATTTGAAAATCATTGTTTCTGCCGGGTGTTTTTGTATGAAAAGGCAAATATTTCATTTACCAAGCAGACACAATGGGCCGTATTTCAGAACGGTGTTTAGTTAGACCTTTGTTTAAGCAAAAAAAAAATTGTTTAGCTAGACTTGCGTTTTATGAATGCGTTGTTTAAATGATTTATCAAAATTAGTCTAACTAAATGCAATGTTTAACAACCAGAAATATCATCCCCGAGATTCGATTTGATTTTGTCAATAGCGGTCAATGTACTGTGAAACATGTCGTTAACCCTTGTTCGTACTTTGTACCACTCGTCTACCCAAGGGTTGTTACAACCCTCCCCAAGGTTTTTCCCCGCTGCATAAAAACGCAAAAGCAACCAATCTTACGCATATAGGCAGTTTCTTTTACATCCTTTTTGTGATGAGTTTTGTTAATATGGGTAATAATCAATCAATGTAGTCAATCAACTCATTTCAACTATAAGGTATTTGCGGAAATGGTATTAACTATACTTTACAGTTTTTCTATATTCATAGTAAATTTTATTTTATATTCGTGTTCTGTTTTCATCTATTCTGAGACAAATTTCGTTTCTACAAGTCGAGCTCAATCTTCCAGTGTAACTATCTAATTTAAGACGGAAAATATACTAGATTTGTTTTGGCATTATTTGAACAACTCTCCGTCTCGGCATTCGTCTTGTCATTTATGGAGAATCTTTTACAAGGCTCACCTTGTATTCAATATTACACTCATGTAATTCTAATTAGAGGCTATTACCCGCCCAAAAGATAACTATTAGTCAAGCCAAAGGTTGTTATCAAAATAGTAAAGGGTCGAAGTCCTTAGGACAGCAAGTGCCATAGCGATGTCTTCATGCCACAGGCGTAAATATCTAATGCATAATGAGTTCTTATTGTTTATTTTGTCTAGCTTATTTGTATATATTTGCAGTGAACATCAGTGTTATTTCCATTAATTCTATCGAGCAGGTCAATAAGCTTTAAGCCATTCACCCAGCTGCAAACAAATATCAAACATACTGTCATGAGAGTTAAAGCGTCATGTGTTTTATACGAGGGTCATTCAAAAAGTTCTACCTGTGGTTCTTAACTTTTGTTCTAGTAAAGGCCGCTGCTTAAAAATTGAAATAAATATAGCTAATAATGTCACCTACATATGGTAAAAAAAAAAACAATTCAGTATCTTTTACAGGTGACCTGAAACCACAGAAAGGTTCGGTAACATCAGAAACGGTGACACATCTAAATGTCAATTGCACCTAAAATTATATGTGCAGCTTATGTATTAATAACCAATAGTCCGACAAGTCATTTGTCACAGATAAAGTAAACTTATTACTGATAGAAATAACCAAAATTAAAACAAATATCAAACACACTGTCATCAGAGTTAAAGCGTTAGGTGTTTTATACTCATAGTTTTGTGTGATCGGTTCAGTAGCATTCACAAAATAGTTTTAGGTTTTTTGAAGAGGCATATTTTAATTGTGAATGGGACAAAGCCAATTGAAGAATGAATGCACGTATTGGTTACCATGTTTACAGTGTTAATACAATACAATATACAATATCTATACGTTATGTATATCTATTAACTTTGTTTATTACAATAATAGTGACTATTCAAATTTCAATCTATTCATCGTATGATGATTAAAATTTGCTTTAAATTCAACATATTTTCCCATACACAATAATGCAGTTCTTTTCTGAACCAGACAGGAAATATAAAACAGCTTTCAATTTTTTGAAAAAAAAGGGATACCTTCAACTTGCCTATAATGAAGTAAATCTAGATTTCTTATTATTATGGTTTTGTGTTTCCTTATGCACCTCACGCTGCTTAAGGCACAGATACTACAAGAAAAATGAAATGTTACCTTCGGTGCAATACAAAATGACTCGCGCTTCCAGGTGTGTATTAGTAATTTGAATTGTACAACTTTCGTTCCCCTCAAGCACTGGTTGCTTTCTTACACGATAGATTTTGAATTAAAACACATGATTGTCTGTAAAACACATAATTGTCTGTACGAATGAGTAGCAGGTGTTGCGAGTTTTTAATGTTTTCATTTAGTCAAATTTAAGTAAAGAGAAACATAAGACCGTTTAGATTCATTTGGTAATATAATTTAGTTCTTGATGCTAACTCTCGTTCTCCGAGCAAGAAATAAGATCGTGGGTTATCTGTAGTTGTTGCAACTACCTCGATTGAATCTAAAAGATCGTTCAATGATCTATGTTTCATCATCAAAAAGCATTTAAGCTGTTTCATTATGGATAAGAGGCGCTATAAGAGGTCATCAGTCGTTAGTAGAGGAGACTTCGAGAAATTTGAGAGATTATGGATACATATTATATTTTTATATTTAATCTTATATATAAGTTCACATCGAAATTAAAAACGAAACGATAATTTGCTTAAATGAAATACCCACGCAATCTGGCATACAATACATTTACATCACAGCCTGAAATTACTCATCTTGACAATAAATTAACTTGATATGCTCAAGAGAGATAAACACTATTAAGGAGAATGATTGATTTAACTCAGGAAATATATCTTAGTGATAACAAGGTGTTACATAGGCTGTCAACGAGGATTGGGAATCACAAAACGTATTTAATGCAGTCAGTATGAAACAATATATACAAACATATAGCAGAGTTTATTTTTAATAAGATGTAATAAAAAAAGACCGTCCAAGAGGCCAGTGTAAATAAATGTAAAATAAATAAATAATGGTAATAATAGCAATAAAGATAATTCCACTGAATTGTCTTAATTTGCATTTTTATGCGTATACAACTTACATTTACATACCGGTATGATGGTCATTTTATAATTCTAAAATGATTTGTATAGACCAAATCTCCGAAAATAAAAGGAAAATAACGCTTTCTAAATGCAACACATTACTATCAACTTGGGCAATATATTATAATGTATGCACTAATATGATTAGAATTCAAATACACAGACTTATTTGAAAATCATTGTTTTTGCCGGGTGTTTTTGTATGAAAAGGCAAATATTTCCTTTACCAATCAGACACAAAGGGCCGTATATTAGAACGATGTTTAGTTAGACATTTGTTTAAGCAAAAATCATCTATTCTGAGACAAGTTTCGTCTAGCTCAATCATCCAATGTAACAATCTTATTCAAGAAGAAAAATATATTACATTTGTTTTGGCATTATTTGAACAATCTCTCCGTCTCGCCCATTCGGTTTGTCATTTTTGGAGAATCTCTTATAAGGCTCGCCTTGTATTCAATACTAGACTCATGTAATTCTAATTAGAGGTATACCCGCCCTAAATATAACTATTAGCCATACCAAAGGTTGTTATCAAAATAGTAAAGGGTCGAAGTCCTTAGGATAGCAAGTGCCATAGCGATGTCTTCACGCCACAGGCGTAAATATCTAATGCATAATGATATAATTTATTGTTTATTTTGTCTAGCTTATTTGTATATTTGCAGTGAACATCAGGGTTATTTCCATTAATTCTATCATCGAACAAGTCAATAAGCTTTCAGCCATTCGCTCAGATGCAAACAAATGTCAGATATACTGTCATCTGAGTTAAAGCTTTATGTGTTTTATAGTTTTGTGTGATCGGTTCTATAGAATTCAAAAAACTAGTTTTAACTATTTTTGAGGAGCAATATTTTAATTGTGAAAGGGACAAAGCCAATTATTGAAGAATGACTGCATGTTTTGCTTACAATGTTAAAACAATGCAATATACAATATGTGATCTATATACATTATGTATATCTATTTAACTTTATTTATTACAATAATAGAGACTTTTGACATTTCAATCTATTCAACGTAAAATTGGCTTTAAACACAATTATATATTTTCCCATACACAATGTTATCTGACATGTTCTTGTCTGAATCAGACAAGAAATATTAAACCGCCCTTTTCAGGAAAAAAAATGGATACTTTCAACTTGCCTGTAATGAAGTAAATTTAGATTTATTATCATTATGGTTTTGTGTTTCCCCATGCACCTCGCGGTGCTTAAGGCACAGATACTACATGAAAAATGAAATGTTACCTTCGGTGCAATACAAAATGACTCGCGCTCCGAGGTGTTTATCAGTAATTTGCATTGTACAACTTTCGTTCCCCTAAAGCATTGGTCGGTTTCTTACACGCTAGATTTTGAATTAAACACATGATTGTCTATACGAATGAGTAGCAGGTGTTGCGAGTTTTAATGTTTTCATTCAGTCAAATAAAAGTAAAGAGAAACATAAGACCAGGGGCCGTATTCATAAAACTCCCTTACACTTAAGTGCAACTTTTACACTTAAGTGTTAGTGTAAGTGAAACACTTAAGTGTTTCACTTAACTTAAGTGTTTCCCTTAACTTTGAAGCTTAATTTCTGCTTTATTGAAGTACGTCATTTTCGTTCTTTTTCACTGTAATTTTAAGTGGACAAATCCTAACTATAATTTAAAAAAATATATCACAGGATTAAACTGACTCTCTTTAGTCACACTGGATGTGTTTTCTTGTATGAAAAAGAAAATCTTGTGAATTATTTGCTATAGAATACCCATGTGACTTAAGGGCAACTCTTAAGGGTACTCCAAGGTCCCCTTAAGAGTTGCCCTTAAAATCATAAGAGTTAAGGGAAACTCTTAAATATTTCTTCATTTAAGTGTGCTTTATGAATACGGCCCCAGGTATTTAGCCTTTTGAGAGTAACAGTTAATTAGATTCAGTTGGTAATATAATTTAGTTCTTGATGCTAACTCTCGTTCCCCGAACAAGGGATAATAGCGTGGGTTATCTGTAGTTGTTGCAACTATCTCGATTGATCTATGTTCATCATCAAAAAGCGTTTTAGTACATTATGGATAAGAGGCCCGATAAGAGCTAACTGTACAGTCAAAAGTCGTTGGTGGAGGATATTGGGAATTTGTGATATTTTAGGATTCGGTAAGATTATTTTTTATCAACAAAATACATATTGAATGTGTATTGAATGATACTACATTTGTGTAAAAGAAGTAAAAAGAAAGTTATTTTACTTAAATTTTAGAACAGTTATTAATTGATGATGTCAATTCTTTTAATTTAGCGTTTTAGTACATTATGGATAAGAGGCCCAATAAGAGCTAACAGTCAAAAGTCGTGTGGAGGATATTGGGAATTTGTGATATTTTAGGATTCGGTAAGATTATTTTTTATCAACAAAATACATATTGAATGTGTATTGAATGATACTACATTTGTGTAAAAGAAGTAAAAAGAAAGTTATTTTACTTAAATTTTAGAACAGTTATTAATTGATGATGTCAATTCTTTTAATTTTTATATTTACTTTAATATATAAGTTCTCATCGAAATTTAAAACAAAACGATAATTTGCTTAAATGTAATACCCACGCATACAACAATACATTTACATCGCAGCCTGATATTGCACATCTTGGCAATGAGTTAACTTGATATGCTGAAGAGAGATAAACACTATTAAGGAGAATGATTGATTTAACTCAGGAAATATATCTTTGTGATTACAAGGTGTTACATAGGCTGTCATCGAGGATTGGGAATCACATAACGTATTTTATGTAGTCTATACGAAACAATATACATTACTGTACACTTGTTTGAAATAAGGCCTTTTAGAACATCTTGAATCTTAATTGCCTTCTTTGCTAAAGAGAGATAATGTGCCATGATGGTCTTAAGCGAATGTCTACTATTCATCCGAGTATTGCGATTGCTTGGTTTGATAAGCAGTAAGTCGTTTTTGACAAGCTGTAGGTAAATATTTTTCTCTCTTTGTTGTTAAAAGTGGTGATTTTGTCTACATGTTTTTATGGTAGTGAGAAACACGTCAAAGTTTATTTCAACAATTATATACACGTAGTTCCAAACAGAATGATGGTCATTAATACAAACATTTAACAGAGTTTTTAACAAGATGTAATAAAAAAACCGTCCAGTGTAAATCAATGTGAATAAATACATTATGGTAATAATAGCAATAAAGACAATTCCACTGAATTACACCCTTCCATCAGTTTAAGAGACCAAACTCCATTGATTCAATCAGCATAGTTAATGCTTTGACAGTACTTTAGCATTTGGAAATTAATTCAATTAATGTATCAAAAGGAATTGAAAACAAAGCTTTAAGGCATCCTTAGTTTTACTCCATTGAACACTTCCATTGCTATTTCGGGGCTTGCCTGAGTCTTGTTATTGTTACTCTCTAATATTGCAATATATAGCATGTGGCACACATTTTATGTGTTATTAGCAATTGAAAATTATCCCATCCATTCTTATCCAAAGGGCTCGTCTGTTTTATATTCCTTTGAAACGTGGGAATATATATCTATTCAACATACAGGATATTTTTTTATTTCTGGAACACCCAGGGGTGCTCCTGCATGAGAAAACATGCACGAGCTAGTATTTAGATTTTGAATAGTTTACATTGTTGTATACGTAGCAATTACATGAACTTGACAAAATGTGGAAGATATTCCACGTGCAAAATTTTAGTAATTTGAATCAAAGAGATTAGGAAATGCCCGGAGGTATAAACACACACACACCCTCATCCCGTCCAGTCCAGTTAATGGTGACGAACTATTACTTGGCCTATCAGTAACACTCAGATTTGAAAAAAAAAGTAAAAAAGCGATTTCATATTACTTTATAATCTATTTTATAGTTTCTTAAACTAGTAGGGGTAAAAAATATCATCGCATCGTCTGTAACATTAATCATTTCCTAATCAAATCATCTCAGTGTTTATTATAAAGAAATGTTGTATAAAATTAATTTATTTAAGATTCACTAGCAAACAGCAATGGACAGCGATGAAAACGGCAATGATGTGCTTTAAATGTCTGTATCTTTTAAATTTTAAATACTGTTATAGAAGCTTAATATAATGCCTTTTGAACTTGATTCAGCGTTTTCAAAATTCTAAATGTTTTCTCATTGCACGCTGCTCATTTGAGTGAACTTTTTTGACTCATGTGATATGGAGACAGTCAGAGAGGCACATACTGGTTTACTGTGTGCTGGTACTTAATGAAAATTAAAACCATCATGAGTTCAAATTACTTTCTCTCTTCAGGGGGTAAGATTGGATGTCGCTTTTGCGTTTGTACTTCATGACATCCAGGAATACATGTCATGCAGTAATCTACATCTCATAGTTTTATTGCTCTTCAGTTTTATTTGATTAACAAAACTGTTTACGATTGACATCAACGACATCAACCACGTCTATTATGTATTTTTTACGCTTCTAGACAACGGTTGATTTGATTAACCATGACCTTTCATTTTAACTTTTGCAACGTAGGTTGTGTTCTTGTTTTAATTGAAAGTTTTAGAGATTAGATTTAACTTTGTCTTATGTATGAGACTGTAAGATAATATTATTTGATTAAAACAATCATTTTATAATGATTTATATGTAGAGACAAAATCGCCAAAAGTAAAAGGAAAATAATGCTACCTAAATGAAACCCATTATTATCAACTATTATTATCAATATGATAAGAATTCAAATGCAACTTCTTATTGAAAATCATTGTTTTTGCCTGGTGTTTTTGACTGAAAAGGCAAATATTCCTGTACCAAGCAGACGCAATGGGCCGTATTTCAGAACGATGTTTAGTCAGACCTTTGGTTAAGTATAAATCACCTATTCTTAGACAAGTTTCGTCTAGCAACGTAGGTTGTGTTCTTGTTTTAATTGAAAGTTTTAGAGATTAGATTTAACTTTGTCTTATGTATGAGACTGTAAGATAATATTATTTGATTAAAACAATCATTTTATAATGATTTATATGTAGAGACAAAATCGCCAAAAGTAAAAGGAAAATAATGCTACCTAAATGAAACCCATTATTATCAACTATTATTATCAATATGATAAGAATTCAAATGCAACTTCTTATTGAAAATCATTGTTTTTGCCTGGTGTTTTTGACTGAAAAGGCAAATATTCCTGTACCAAGCAGACGCAATGGGCCGTATTTCAGAACGATGTTTAGTCAGACCTTTGGTTAAGTATAAATCACCTATTCTTAGACAAGTTTCGTCTAGCTCAATCATCGAATGTAAATATCTAATTCAAGAAGAAAAATATATAAGATTTCTTTTGGCATAATTTGAACAATCTCTCCGTCTCGCCCATTCGTCTCGTCATTTATGGAGAATCTCTTATAAGGCTCGCCTTTATTTATTACAATAATAGAGACTTTTTACATTTCAATTTATTCAACGTAAAATTAGATTTAAACACAAAATATTATCCCATACACAATGTTGCAGTTCTTGTCTGTTCCAGACAGAAAATATAAATAAATAAATAAATAAAAAAATAAAAAAAACAAGGATACTTTCAACTTGCCTCTAATGATTAACCCTGGTTATACGGAGCGATTTTCACAAACATATTATACGGAGAGGGAGGTGGGTTATTGCAACGCACTCCCTATTTTTTTATAGCAAGTTTCCCTGACCCCGTTTGTGGTAGGTATGAAACCCCTCTTTCTATTGATACCAAAACCAAGGTCATCCGTTAATGTATGACGTCACTGTGACGTCATAATTACCAAAATGTGAAAAATCGGCATTTGTACGGAATATTGTAGAAAATTACTTTTAATGAGTTTTACCTACCTACCAAGTTTGAAATGGATATCTGCTATATAAAGGACTAAAAAGAACATTTTTAGAATCACGGAATTACACCAACCCCCTGACCTCCGAACTTTGAACGGACACTGTATCCCCCGGAAGCTGGTAGGGTCGAATTTTTTTCGCTAGAATAAGCGGAAAGGATGAACTTAGAGGTATACCAAGTCGCTTTGCGCTGCGCGCGAGGAATTGTTAGTGGCAGAAAACAATTCGGTAGGGGGGGTTGATACACCCCCCCTTCTGAGAACCAGGATTAATTTAGATTTCTTACTATTACGGTTTTGCGTTTTAGATTTCTTATTATTATGACCTCACGCTGCTTTAAGCACAGATACTACAAGAAAAAAATACAATAGAAAATGACTCGCGCTCCCAGGTGTTAATTAGTAATTTGCATTGTACAAGTGTCGTTCCCCTAAGCACTGGTTGCTTTCTTACACGCTAGAATTTGAATTTAAACACATAATTGTCTGTACGAACGAGTAGCAGGTGTTGCAAATTTTCATGTGTTCATTTAGTGAAATAAAAGTTAAGAGAAACATAAGACAGATATGTAGCTTTTTGAGAGTAACGGTTGATTAAATTCATTTGGTAATATTATGAGATCTTGATGCTAACTCTCGTTCTCCGAACAAGAGATAAGAGCGTGGGTTATATGTAGTTGTTGCAACTATCTCGGTTGAATCTTAAAGATCGTTCAATGATCTACCTTTTATCATCAAAAATCATTTTAACTGTTACATTATGGATAAGAGGCCCCAACAGGTCATCAGTCAAAGTCGTTAGTAGAGGAGATAGGAAATTTGAGAGATTATAATATCCAGTCATAGTATCAACAAATGTATATTGAATGTGTTTTGAATGATACTACACTTGTGTAAAAGAAGTAAAAAGACAGTTAATTTACTAGAAGTTTATGTGACATTTTCAAAATGTATAATACCAGAAAAGAATAGTTACTAATTATAGATAAATATAGTTCTTTTAATTTAAAGAAAAATACCGATTATTCCATTTATGGATACTGCATTTTTATATGTTTTCTTATACATAAGTTCACATCGAAATTAAAAACGAAACGATAATTTGCTTAAAAGAAATACCCACGCAATCTGCATCACAGTCTGAAGTTAACTCACATTTTGACATTGAGTTAAGAGAGATAAACACTATAAAGGAGAATGATTGATTTAACTCAGGAAATATCTTGGTGATTACAAGGTGTTACATAGGCTGTCATCGAGGATTGGGAATCACGGAACGTATTGCATGTAGTCGATACGATACAATCATTTAGCAGAGTTTCTTTTTAACAAGGTGTAATAAAAAAGAAACCGTGCAAAAGGCCGGTTTAAATAAATGTAAATAAATAAATATTGGTAATAAAAGCAATAAAGATAATTCCTAAATAAAATACCCACGCAATCCGGCATGTTAAACATTTACATCGCAGTGCAGCCTAAAATTGCACATCTTGACAATGAGTTAACTTGATATGCTCAAGAGAGATAAACACTATTAAGGAGAATGATTGATTTAACTCAGGAAATATATCTTAGTGATAACAAGGTGTTACATAGGCTGTCAACGAGGATTGGGAATCACAGAACGTATTGCATGTAGTCAGTACGAACCTAACAATATATAAAGTAAAGAGAAACATAAGACCAGATATTTAGCTTTTTGAGAGTAACGATTAATTAGATTAATTTGGTTATATAATTAAGTCCTTGATGCTAACTCTCGTTCCCCGAACAAGATATAAGAGCGTGGGTTATCTGTAGTTGTTGCAACTATCTCGATTGATCCTAAAAGATCGTTCAATGATCTATGTTCATCGTTAAAAAGCATTTTAGTAAATTATGGATAAGATCGAGGCCCGATAAGAGGTCATCAGTCGTTGTAGAGGAGATTTGAAATTTGAGAAATTTTAGGATTCGGTTAGATTACCTTATGTGGTAAAATGCGGACGAGTGAGTAGTTCAAAAGTGGCAGTTGGTATAAATTTAGATTTTGGATAAAAGGATATAAATCGACTCAAAGTTCCGAATTCTATGAATGAGAGAACAAGGATAGAATCGCAGAGATTTTCAGATATATATACCTGCCACCTGCCTTTAGCATGATCAAGTAAACTTTAATCTCAAGGCAGGATTGTAAACTTAGGTACTTGAAAAATGTTTTCTTGATTGGTTTCGATCTATCGTTGTTGGCCAGAGATAAGCGGTGATAAGTTCGTAATAGACACTTCAGGTGATTTTTAAATTATGAATCAAATGGCTTCAAATGAATTTTAAATGAAAGCAGGTGATCTAAAGAATCCAAACCCGTTTGAATTTTTCAAATCCGACCTTCCGTTGCAAAGTTATGAAGGTTTTTGTATCGTTAATTTAACTAATTTTGGAGAACGCAGGATAGGGGATACATCTTTTAGTTTCTTTATTTTCGCCAAGCAAGGTCACGGCACCAATCCAGTTACACCTCTAGTAAATACACAGAGTAATTTGGTCAATATTTTAATTGTCTGAATGGTTATTACACACACAACAGGTGTTATTTTGCAGCTTTTTGCGCCCACACATGCGCGGGATATTTAAAGATGATTAGTTCCGCATGATAAAGAGGTGATCAAAATTACTTTAGGCGGAAGAACAGGCGCAGAAATTACACCCAAACAATCATTATTTTTGCCGCTTGTTGTTTATTTACATGTGATTTAACAGATATATTAAAAAAATTCTTGAGTGTGCATGGATGTCCACATAACTTGTAGACATCTGAAATTCTCTTTTCTTCACTTCCAAAAAAATTGGCAAACTTTTGAAAAATCAATAACTCTGCAACCACAAATCAGAACTTTTGTCTACAAATAGGTGGCTGTGCATGGACAAAATCATCTTCCTGATAACATATTCTTAAATAAAAATGGTCTATCATATTGCGCGGAACTCAGAAAAACATCTGAAAACGTATCTAGAAACAGTTTATTTCAGTATCAAAACAAAACTATCAAGCCCACTTAAAGTCATGCCTGCTTGAATATGAGCTATGCGTCAACGTGTCTGTAGGTCGGCGGTGTGAAAAATCAACGTTCTCCTGCCAAGTAATGGGTAAATGAAGTATCTATTCGTAAGTACAGATTTTTAAATTATTTTTTCTCAGTAATAGAAAATGGGGGACACCAACCATCTAAGCGCGATGTCGTCATATGTGATGAAGTAATTTTCCTTTTAATGGACGATAACTTGAAAACTCGAGCGTTAGGTTACCAGACATAATAAACATTCTTCAATCAATCAATCAATCAATCAATCAAATTTATTATTTTCCATATCCATAAAAACATACAAAAAATATATAAATAACCAAACAATGATATGGGGGATGTGATCAAAAGGCCAAGGGCCAGAGGCGA
>JXSR01S018205.1:27310-46478 GCA_000969725.1 Ophiothrix spiculata
AACGATGCATAAATCAGCAACACATTAAGGGAAAAAGAAACTGAAAAAATAAGATTGCCATCTACTTCCATAAATCTTATACAAAATACTTTTTAAAATATGGACCAAAACACTGTGCCAATCCAAAAAATTTTTTATTGCCATCTGTTTATCATGGATTCTGACCAAAAAATAACGTTGCCTTTAATTCAATTATTTTTAGTAATAACACATGGAAACTAGAGCAAGCCACTGTAACATGTAAAACGAATATGCTTACCGAAGAAAACTTTTTTCTCTATTATTTTAATAAGTCCGTGTCTATAACCTAATACCATTGTATATAACCATGATAGAGGAGATGTTTTTTTGTTAATAATATATCAACATCATATTACAGAAATCGATTTATAAAGCTAACTGAAAGTGTATTTTTATAAAACAAATAAGAACCGTAAAATAGTTACACAATTTGCAATCGATACTACAATTTAATCAACTGGCCCTTCTTCTGATGATTTATAGGCGTACATTCTTTGAGCCATATTCAAGTTTTCACCAAAATCAAATAATGCGTCCTGAGCCTGTTACACGGCACATGTAGTTTCAGTTATTATAGTGAATATAAAACCACGTAGATAGGGAACTTAGCTGGTGTAAATTTCACAAAGATTGATTTTATAGTATCATTCATGATCAGGGGATCTACATAGGGCATATCAAACCTTTAGCTGCGTCGGTATATCAGTGGGCATATTTATATACATTCAAACATATAACCTTTAAATAATTATCAAAAGATCATTATATTATTATCACGTTGGACAATAATCAAGTCTTCATCTTCGTTAAGTCAAAGGACCGTGTGCGGTTATCTATTTTTAATGGATAAAGTTAAGTATATTCAAATTCATTCAATTTTTTTCTTTTACAAGGAAAATTAACTTCCATTTTTTAATGAAATGATTGAAAACGTCAAAAACCTTGAAATGAATACATCATGATTTATTTAAAGGGGAAAACTTAATTGTAAGGACAGAGTAAATTGACATCCTATCGATTTAAAAAAAAGAATAACCATACAATTATTCTATGTATATTGAACTTATTAATATTTTTTCTCCTTGATCATATTAGTCCCTTAGATTTTATATGTGTGCGTATACATGCATTTCGATTAATACTCATTTCCTGAAAAATGTTTGTTATGAATGTACATTAAGAATAAATGCCAGCAGCTAAAATGGTGATCATCATGTGTTGAGCAAGACAAATCAAACAGGCATTCTTTGTAATAGGTTTCAACCCAGCTCATGCCAAAGGCACATTGATATTCCACACAAAGTTCCAATTACCATACACCTGGCTCTGAAATGTTTCAAAGACGTACAATGATTTGCAATGTAAAATACCCTCAGGAAAGAGCGTTCATTCGGATGTTCTTATATAAATACATGGAAATTAATACACTTCTAACTACAACTATAACTATAAGTAATATATTAAAAAACTAATTAGAATGTTAAACAACAATGTACATTTTTGTTTATCAGAGAGTTGATAACCGCTTAATATTTTTGGATTACTAGTAAACAATGTCTAGGGATGATCATTATAATTATTATTGTAACACATCTATCACAAATGTTTTGAATATAATTCTACCAAAAATGTTATTATTGTATAATTTACGTAAAATACTAGTCAAATATTTTCAGCTTATATTCTTCAACAATATTCAATCAATTATTAAATCGTCTCATGAAGATATTTAATATCGGTTTGTTTATTAAATAAATAAAAACAAAATTAGCCAAGAAATGCAATCACAGTGTACAAGATTTAGAAAAGAGTTTCTTTTGTCAATAGTTATCAATGACCACAGAAATGTCGTGATTTTTTTGAGTTCCAAGATCTGAGATGTTCCTTTGCATTCCCATCATTAATTTATATAATCACTTTTTAGTTCTTTCCAGATAATCTTACACAGAAACGTAAGTAGTTTAGTAAATTGCAAATGTGTTAGTTTCACTAACAAGCTATAGTGACAGTTGTTTTTTCGTCAACAACTTTGTACACTAGTTGAAAAGAAAAACATAATAGAATCTTGTTCATTAACTTGATTTTAGCTGTCGGCTAGAGAAATAAGATCTTCGGATTCTTTAAGCAAAAACGTAGGAGGTTGATTTGATGAGTTGACCTACATATGGCGTCAGAAATTGAACAAAAAAGGGAATTCTAGATGTAAAACCAAAGGATACTCGAGAGAGTAGGGTTTGTAAGATAACATTGCAATGCCTATTTTAATATCATGCTTCTCTATTCAAATAAAAAAAATAAAAAAAAACATTATGTAGTCGTTGTAGAAAGAATAGTGTCTGACAGATCTATCCAGAGATTGCATCTGCCGATTCCGATTTTAGATAGTTTCTGATCGGCCGATTTCGATTCCGATTCTCTAAGTATATTACTAATGATAACACATTTCCGCCATTAACTCAATATCGGTGAATTCATTAATTAACTTACATATCATGTGGTTGTTATAGTTTACATTCCAGGTAAAGTTATGAAATCATGCCCTGGTATGCAATATTTTGATGTTGCCTGTTGGTTCTGGTATATAAGTGTGGTTGGTATTTTAAGATGCAATTAGCTTTTTGCACTTTACACAGGGTTCGTTGAATCAGTTTGTAAGATCGGTAAAATACAGGTTTGTTTGTAATTCCGATCCTGATCCAAAAGCTTAAAACCGGTCCGATTCTGATCCATCAGAATCAAATCGGTCAGACACTAATAAAGAATAAAAATAAATCATTATTCAATATGCATGGATTTCCCCGACCAAACTGAATATCTTACTCTTACTAAATAATTAATTTAGAGAAGAAAAACCATTTAAGGTCATTGCTATGTTTTATTAAAACCGTGTATTAGCACACGAGGTTAATTAGCAGAACGGTTTTTGCATTCATTTTTTATGAATGGTTTTCACGTTAATAATTAAGTGTAAATGAAAAAATAATTTGATGTAGTTTTTTGATCTGACAAAAAAAAAGATGACAATATAAAGTCTTACAGTAAATAATACAAACAAAGGAAAGCTTAATATCAATTATGGTCATATTTGTGTTTTGATAATAAACGGCATATGCATTGGACTCCAATTTCATATTTTACAAAGTAGTTTATTTATTTTGGTAAGAGTATCATTGGATAACCGATAATGATAAGTCTTTAAAATTTGAATGTCATCTTACATAACAATCAACACTATTTTAATGATAAAACGTCAGCTGCAACAATTCTTAAGCATGTTTGCATATTTGAATGGCATTTTACCAAGCCATATTTAGTCAATTCAGTGTTTGTAATTTAACTGATTCGACGTTAGCTTTCTATGTTTAAGTTACAGTTCTGACCATTTCGTCTATTAAGCCACATTATTCGTTATGAAGGGCAAACAGCAATCAGATAACATTAGACTAACACAAAAAGGTAGAATATAAGACATGAATCTTTATGAGAAACTTACCATTAGAAAAAATCGGATTCTGAAGTAGTATCCCCTGTAAATGGTAGATATTTGTGCAATCCTTAATTCAACTCGTTGCAAATACAGGTTTCCTGTCACCGTGTGCCATTTATCGATTATGTTTCAAAACACTCGAATAGATGTATGCACAATATGTGTCCCCTTTACTTTCTGTGTTGGAGTACACTTTACAATACAAGCTGAGCGGATGATCCTCCTGGCAATTAGTGTTATAATCTGTAAATATAAAATAAAATAAGACGCTGATATGAATATATCTTTCGTATTTTATTTTGCTATGACGCCGAAGTTATAAAGACCACGTCCCTAATCACAGATTTGTATAAACAAGGTAAATATATACCCCAAATACATAAATGAATAGAATTACCGCTTCTATGAACTATAGTATCACTACTAATACTAAGGAACTCTTAAATCACAAATCATATTAGCAATTAATTATTCATTGCTTCATTATGCACCACTTCTATTAAATTCAGCCATGAGTTCATGCAATTCAAATGAGAAGCTTAACCCGCCTTTTGAATGACTGTAATGTTGATAAACAATGCCAAAGGCTGCAAAACGAACACGCAGCAAGTCGAAGCACTTGAAATTACAAGTACTAGAATCGTGTCTTAACGCCACGGGCTTTAACTGTAAAACTTTCTCTGTCTCTTTTTTTCTCCTCACGCGTGCGAGCACGGCAGCAACGTGCCCATATGTCTTGAAGAGTTATGCAGATCATCTAGCTATCTCTCTATCAAATCGTCTTAGTAGGGTCAACAAGCTTGTTAACGTCGACATACTCGAATAGTCAGTTGGCACATTCTCTATCAAATAACATTATTTACGACTTGTCGCTGGTTTTTCAGGTGCGTGAGTTCGTTTAATGCCTTTTTTGTGAGGTACGCTTTGCAAATAGACATTGAAATGTATCTATAATGTGATGTACTCTCAATACATTTTGTTTAAAGGGTTTGGTATTTGATAAATTAAAATGATATTGATTTTGTCCTTGTGATAAAAAGAGAAGCATAAATAAACGTTTTGAGTGTGTCCATTTTTTGTTGTTAATCGGAACTAATTACTTTATTTCTCCCGCGAGTTAAACTGGGGCACTCGAATTCAAAAATATATGGATATGTGCCAACCTCAGCGAAGAGTTATGCAGATCATTCAGCTATCAGTCCATCAGATCGTTGTACAAGGGTTCATGAGCTTGTTAACATCGACATACTCGAGTAGTCAGTTGACACATACTCTATCAAATAATATTATTATTATGCTATCTCGATTTTCTAATGGTAAGTTTCTCATAAAGATTCATTTCATATTCGACCTTTTTATGTTAGTCTAAAGCACTAGATATAGTTCGTCATTTTTACCAATTGTAAAATCCATACAGCTGAATGCATTTTGACCTCGAGTTCCCAGACAGATATTATCGATCGGAATAATCCGCTAAAACTACAATTTGATTGACCAAAATTCCAAATGAAAATGTTTCTCAGTGGAGTAAAATGTACAAACAAAATGGTCAGAACTGCAACTTAAACACAAAAAGCTTACGACGAATCAGTTTAATTACAAACACTGAATAGACTAAATATGGCTAAGTAAAATGCCATAGATATATGCAAACATGCTTAACAAATGTTACAGCTGATGTTTTATCATTAAAATAGCGTTGTTTGATATGTAAGATGACACTTTCATTTTATAGAGACTTATCATTATCGGTAAGGACAAAAAAGGGGCGTTCAGTGCAAGATTTCTGTCAAACGGGGGTCATTTAGTGTGGCAATAAAAAATACAAGTCTCTCAGTGTAACGGGACGTGCGTGATTGTTAAGCAGAGAATACTTTTCTCTGAATGTTGATAACCAGGAGATGTGACTACATAATGATTTACCCACCTTGTCTGTTCAATCTAATAATTGAACCTTTCAGTCTTCCCTTCTGTAAATGAAGTTAACCTCATATCTAATGGGATATATGGCAAGAGATATGAGATCACCATATGTCTGTATGATGCACTGAGACCAGGCCTGGCTAAAGCCATTTGTGTACCCTATTTCTATACTCTTAAAATCTAGAAATATGCAGCAAGCACCCGATTATCGCACAAAATCAAATATGACATACGGGGAAATAGATACATCCACTATTTTCGAACCATAACTATGCACCCAATCTTGTGGAATATTCAAATAAACTGATGTTCATTGTTTGCCCGTGTAATAGCAACATAACTATTCCAAAAAAATACCAAAATCATGTGCCATTCATATCCAAAAGTATTAATACGCAGTGATTTCGTCTTAATCAATCCTAATCAAGCATTAGTAGTCTTTTACACAATAAAAAACCGCCAGTTCACAATGCTGTAGAATACTAGAATTTTGTTTTATTGATCTCGTAACAGAGTCTATTATATTATTGCTTGCTACATACTTCAAGGTTTATAGAGTATAGTGCTGTTAAATTGAGGATTCTATAATTATCTCAATACTTCTAGAAATAATTGTTTTATATTATTATATAGAAATGGATAGTCCACAAAGGAATAGCTGACACAACATGCCACAGAGGCCACTCAACCTATGGTAAAAAATGTGGTAACAGATGTTGTACAATTTTATTCTTTGGCCTTACTTTGTAAGAAACGAAACTATCTTTGTATCTTCAACATGACTATTCACATTTCAACATGTTCAACTAAACTTGGTAAGAGTGGTTAAGACAACTTTGAATAATACTTGCTATTTTATTCACACATTCCGTTTTAAATTGTCAGCACAAATTGGCAAAAGTATGCTTTTAATTTAGTTATTTTTTATTTTTATGAATGCATGTGACATTATGTATTGGCATAATTATATTAATTGGACTATTGGTTGGCAACAACATTTCCTTGAAGGAATACCTCTTTGCTAATCCGATTTGCTTGTGTTGTGTCCTTGCTATAATGTAGTGTACCGATATATGCAATCAGTAGAACACTGAAAATCAAGTTAATAATTTACAATGTAGTAGTAATATGCATGTTATAGTCAAGTAGTGAATTTCAAGAACAAAAGTAATGAAATCAAACATATTGATGAATCTATCTAATCCCCATATCCGGTAATAAAGTAGAAAGCATGGCCTACATGAACACTAAAACGGAATTGTGTTCAAATGTATATATGTGATGACTCACCCGAAAAGGGGAACTTTGCGACAGAACACTTTTCGAGAAAATGATAAAAATAGGCAGCAAAAAAAAATAAGAAGAAGAAGAAGAAGAAGAATTTCCAGTAGACTTTCTATTGTAAAATTTGATCGCCTCGATCAATTTCAACAAGTAAGGTGTCATTTTAAAGCTTAACAAATGCTTTAACAGATGAAATGATAAAATCAAAATTGATATCATATTCAAAGTCCCCCTTTTGGGGTGATCCATCATACATATAGCACACATTACTTAAAATGCATGTTTGGAGTATATGTCATTTCCTTTAAGTAATCAATTTCAATCTCCTGACACTTTTAAGAGCACCTAATTGAAAATTAACATTGCATTGCTTTTGCTTATTAAACCCTATTAATTTTAAGTAATTAAAATGAGAGTGGTTTTATCTTAAAATACATTAATGTCAACGCGTTCGTACGAATAAGATTTAAAAAACTTACTCGCATATTATGATATGTTAATGTACGCTCATAAGCTCTTCTCTCTAACCTACTTTTGACCCCAAATCCCTGGATGCTTTATTAACAGTGCTTCATAAGTAATGATTCTACAAAATTGTCTTATTTCGTTTGCTGTATATTTATTTCAAGATGACATAAATGGAACTGAGTTTGTTTATAAAAGTAAAGTAATTGTAAATTGATAGAATAATTAACAAAAACAAATAATTTGTCATTTCATCTGTTACAGCATTTACTAAGCTTTAAAATTACACCTTACCTGTTGAAATTGATCCAGGCATTCAAATTTAACAACAGAAAATCTTCTGAAATTTCTTCTGAAATTTCATTATTTTTACTGCCTAATTTCATCAGTTTCGCGAAAAGTGTTCTGTCGCAAAGTCTCCCTTTTCAGGGTGAGTCAGCACATATTATGTTTTGCATTGACATGATCGACCTGCATAACCGACGTTTTGTTAAGAAAAGTACTGATAAATAGATCTATACCCATTTCAAAAAATGATTTTCCCTAAAATGTGTTTCTTGAAAGGTTGAGAAGCAAAGGAATACCTTATACGGAATTTACAAGTATTTCTCTGAAAGAAATTATAAAATTAAAAATATAAAATGTGTTTTAAAATAAGAATCACATAGTATAATGAAAAGTATTGCATTAAAGGAGCATGGTCCAATTGCTTCAACTTTTTTCAAACTTTTTGAGATTTTGGTAACAAAAATACTAAATACCAAATGGCTTTTCCGGTGGTATTGTTGGCACGTTGCCTTATCCCTAAAGCGATTTTTGTCGTTAACATGGTTAAGGGTTTTCCCCATTACTATACCATTATCACAGTTGAAAAAAAGGTAAGCAATTATCGTATCTATCAAAACATCTACTGCCGTAGTTGCTTTGGTTTGCTTCTGTTCCTTTTACTATTTTGCTATTTTCCGTTGAAGTAGGGCACCGTTCAATCTTCTGGGAACCGTATGACAATGTTAAATCATCTTTGTTTCACTTTATTCAGGACGCACAGGCAATACTTGTAAATAAGAATAATCATTGATGGCACAAATGATATACATATAAGAAACGTAAAACATTGATATATGTACAGTTTTGCTTATTTTGTTTTGTTTTTTCTCATTTACACTGATTTAACGTAGTCATTAGTGTTATCTGAAACCTAACAATTAAAAATCACTCTATTTATTTTTGATTTACCGGTAAAACAAAGTTAAACAGCATTTCATGATAATGGATCCTATTTTGTATTTCTTTTAAAAACGTTTCAACACTAGATTTGAATGTTTTCTTTGCCTCTTTAGAGCAAACAAGAAGCAATCTGGGAGTTAAACCTTACAAAATGCATTACAGGGACAAAGGTCAACAGTAACTAGTGAAAATAAATGATATAGGAGCCTACATCTTTTTTCGAGTTTTCATTTAAACACTGTCTACAAAATATTCTAATTGGAGTATACTTGAAATACATATAACACGGTATTCTTGAGTCTACGTAAATCATGAATTTTCCAACTCTGTGTATAAAGATTCATAAGATTGTTTTTTTTTTTTTTTTACTTTTGGATTATTAAAACTTGATTCTATTCTAAGAGTCTTAACCCAAAAGTCAAAATATTTTTACAAAATAAACACCCTGTTATTTGATTCTTTTTAAGACGCCTTATTAGAATAACATTTTGCAACTATGAATTTGCAACTTTACTTTAATTACATGTTTTAGACGATTACTTTACCACAAGTCTCCTGTGTCTTATTAGCACCATTGATGAGTTTGTACAGCATGTGTTATAATTTTCAGTCCCGATATGCCATTAATCGTTCCAATCAAGCGTTGGTCTCATTATTGGAATACATGAAGTTGAAAATTGACATTTTCATATAAACGAGTATTCAAGTCCGGTTTATTTCCTTTGCTTTAGAAATGCAGTGATATATGTAAGTGCAAGTATAAACTAACGCAGTTGCAGTTGTTAATTGCAACAGTGAATGTTATATTTATTTTAGCGACAATTTTGGAACCAATAGGGAGATAAATTAAGCCTTTATTATAAAAAACAAATAAACAAACAACAATTGATAGAAACAAAATAAAATAAAATATATTCAGCTCTCTTTGTTCAGTTCTATTAATTACTACCAATTATAACTTAAATAAGATAACATTTAAGTAAAACTTTGCTGAAGTTATAAAGTGGGCATAAGAATTGTGAATGTGTCGAAAAATCAATGTCTGCAAATTACGACCTTGACAAATATTTTCACCTG
This sequence comes from Ophiothrix spiculata, assembly GCA_000969725.1. Lineage (NCBI taxonomy): Eukaryota > Metazoa > Echinodermata > Ophiuroidea > Amphilepidida > Ophiotrichidae > Ophiothrix > Ophiothrix spiculata. The sequence continues at coordinate 36,795 of JXSR01S018205.1, forward strand.
TAGCACAAAATGAAGTTTGCTGTATTTACGGCTCATTTGAAATAGACGGCCACATATTTGAATTATTGCACTGAAAAACTGATTGTCACATATCATAATTTGATATAGAGTAACGAATTAAGAAAATATCGGAAATGGAAAACTCATCATCGCCTTAGTGCAATTATACCGCAATAAGCTATTAAGCTCAAAGACATATTAATCTAATCTCCTTTATCTCGGATATTGCTTTGACATTCAACTTAACATGAAAACACATTCAAATCTATTTGGACTCTTATTTTAAAGCGGAAACTTCAGCCAAGAATAACAATCAGAATCATTTAGGAAATAATGGCTACATACATATATATGTACAGATGTTCTGTTTTGTAAACCCTTTCCTAAAAAGCCGAGTGAATCATTTACAATATGTATATTTTGTTCATTAAATTAGAATCATATTTTTAGAGGAAAAGTTAAACGATTTACAACTGCGATTTTCCTTCAGGTCTTCCATTTAATTTATTGAGCTTAGATTGTTCATCAGCTCTGTAAGACTCATTGAGACTGGTATTTGTTAGTCTCCATACTTCCTTCGACTGGCGTGTCATATCGAAAAGGGATCTCTTCTTTGCCTGGTCTCTTACACCTTTCAAATGAAGAGTCTTATCTAATACCCAGCTAGGCATTCCATCTGAGCTACGTTTGCCAACACATTCTTCAGCAGTTTGCCAACACATTCTTCAACAGTTTAAAAGTTTGATATTGGGGGTTGATTTGCTGCGTATGCGACAATGAGTGCGTGCGCACATGTGGTAGTTTGACGGAGGATGTGCCCACCTTTGAAATTTAGGAGTGGATGTGCAATTTGGTGAACACATGTCAAAAAATCCATTGAAAATGTATTAAAATTCATATGTTTACTCAAATGATTTTCACATTATAAGCGTACATGTGCTGATTTTTTCGGTGATTTTTTGTTCATATAATTATGTACAACATTGTCAAATATTGGGGGTATATACTTAACCCCACCAAGATCTACGCCATTGTAGTATTGAGTTATTTTAAAATTGATTTTTATTTTGTAATTCCAGATTTTCCAGTCGACTGCTTTGTATTTTGATCTCTAAATAGAGAATTAAAATATAGTTTTAAATAGAGAATTGAAATATACCATAAACTTAGTTTTGAAATTTAAGACTTTACGCTAATTTTGCCAAATATTCCCGTGAATAAGGATCAACACAAACTAGTTGAAAATAATCAGAGTCTGTCCATGTTTGTGTAAAATGAGATATATAACAAAAATAGTGTATTCTAATATTTGAGAAATTTGGTTAAATTAAAGGAGTTCAGTTGTTTTAGCATATCGACATTCAATGCTATACTAAAAAGCTTTCCATTGACCACGGTAACCAAAATCTATCTTTATCATGTTCATTTATCTATAGATGCACATGTATGCTTATAATTCAAATGTCAACGTAATATCGCTAAAACATCATTCATCCAAATTACACATCTGCTGTTATTCATACGTGAACTTTTTCGTTTGGACACATTCCCAGCGCCCAGGTTGACATCAGCGTATGATGAATACTGGTTTCAACGCAACACATAATGGGCATGTCATATTTATTTCTCTTGCTTAGCAATGTAGATGCAAATTAAGATTCATAATTTCGGCATAGATATAAATTTGACTAAGACTGTATTAAAATAGGAAAAAAACAAAACAATATATTTAAGACGACGGTCCTTTTTCACAAGTAATACGGAGGAATGCCACATTTACTGCAGTTCTAGATTTCCAGGGGGGAGCAGGAAGTTGGATTCGGGGTTGATTTTTTTTTCGCATCCCGTTCGGGGGCGATTTTTTTCCCTTAAAAATTGCTGTTTTCCCCTATTCCATGTTCAGGGTGTGATTTTTTTCTTCTGCCTATTGAGGGGATTTTTTTTTCCGAAAAACTTCCTACTCCCCCTGGAAATCTAATGGTGCGCCACTTACACATGTTAGAATATCAACATTTAATAATAATCTAAATTATAGTCAAATTATTCACCATTAATTTTACTTGCATTAACAATTACGTCAAGAGATTACTATAAAAAAGTTGACGACTTTTTTTGCGAAACATAATCATTATTATGTTCGGGCAATTTGATTTTGTAAATAGTATTGTTTTCATATCTGATGTAGATTTTGAATGATAATATAAAAAATTCGCGCTGTTTTGCCTGCATAAAACGGCCAAAGAACTATGGCTCCGAGATCTCCATGTTTGAGTTCTGTATTTCCTGATTTAATATTTCTTTTGTTATATGACTAATATGAACATTCGTACAATTTACATGTAACTAAATCATTCCATCAAGGCAAAATTGCTATTTTAATGTAAATAAGAAGAAAATACAACATTGTAATGTATGTTTTATATTTCTCTTCAGTTTGGCTGGATGGCTCATAGGATGTTACTGTTCTTTGAAATACATCAGTAACCAGCGCAAGTAGCCAAAGTTGGAGCACCCACAAATGCAGTGGGTCCGGGGGGGGGGGGGGTTCTTCAAAAAAATGTGTACGGGTATGTGCCTGCCGGACTACGAAAAACTGACCATCTCTATACCTATTTTTGGCTCAAAAACCCACCCATCAGTATACCAATTTTAATGTTAAAGCACCCAATTTTACTCAAATTTGGTGCTTTTTTTGCAAATTTAAATCTCTTTTGATGATTAAAAATCCAATTTTTGATTTGTAGCCTTAATAATTACTCCGCAAAGAAATGCATTCATACTTTAATTATTGTTACTTGTACCTTGTTTTCAATCTTCTTTAATAATACAATGTGTACTACCAGAGCTTTGAATATATATTCTTATAAGTAATCATTATGTTTTTCAAACGAACAAAACAATATACCTAATTATTGGTGGTGGAGCTAGGAGCTACCTAGAGGAAAGTTTGCACTTTTGCCCTATAAGATTACTTTAATTATATATTAAATTTCATTATAAGACCTAAAAAATAAGCAATTTATCCATTGGGGAAAATGTTTGAAAAAAATGAGCCTCTGGTTATCTAAATGACACGATTGATGTCTTCGAAGCTAAATGTACTTTTTCAGGAATCGAGTTAATTTTGGGTCCCATTCCCTACTTCTTAACTCTGATAAACGCAATCAGATTTCCAACTTTTCCAACAACAGCTCCTCTCCATGTAACCGATATGCATCAGGAGGTTAATTACAAGTTACTAGAGAATTCTGATAACACAATCAAAGAATTACAAGCAATGTAAAGATACTCCAAATTCTTGAGGCGACTCTACATCTATCTCTAAATCAATGGTCGTAATTATTCCAGCATTGCAGTCTAGATTGCTTGCTTTCATCATCAGTTCATGCATCAAGTTACTTCAACAGATTCAATATGTTGTCAATATAGGGTGGTGAAAGAAATATGATATGGAGGGAAATTAACAACCGTTATGCTGTCACACAAATAGTAATTTTAAATATAAGAACATAGTACAACGATTGCTGAATCACGTATGGGTAATACATTTTAAGAATAAAGCTGCTTAATCATATTATGAATCAATATATTGTAAATATTTCGACTTCAAAAAAACGAATTATTTCAACGTAACATTTCATCAATTATATCAAAGATATAACGGTTTATAGAAATATGATTGCCGTAAATATCTAAGAACAGTTTGAGACACCACAATTGTAATGGTTCACCCCCAAAAGGGGGACCTCGCAACAGAATACTTTTCAAGAAATTTGTGAAAATAGGCAGCAAAAATAAATCAGGTTTCAACAAGTAATGTGTCATTTTAAAGCTTAGAAAATGCTGCACCAGAGGAAATTGATATCATCTGCAAAGTCACCTCTATCGGGTTGAGCCATCACAAGTGTTATAGCTAGCTATTTGATAGAACTTTCTTGAATTGCTTTCTCCCGATGTGAACTGACAAACATATTACATTTATCACTTTTGAGCGTCAAATTGTACGAATTCAAGTATTCACTGTGCAAATATTCTGTTGTGTCGTTTGTAAAGCTTAAAGTAAATGACCTTGCTAGAAAACAACAATTCGGTAATAGATATACCTATATCTTGGATCTATTAGTTTAGGAGTCATAACAAGTATGAACACTAATACATTGCGGACGTATTTTGCCAATACATTTAATAATCCCTTCATCCCTGCAATGAATATGGACATTTTATTTACACAATTTTATGCAATTATACAATTTTTTTCATGTCCCTGCATATAATTGTGGATATTTAGCTCAAACGTTTCAGTACAAACTAATTAATGACACCCCCGTTAAGCGATTCTAGTTTTCAAAGAAATAGTAAATGTAACATCTACGTGACTCTAATTCAGTATTACCGACTAAAATCTAGTCTTTACAAATATTAAAACAATCTGAGCATTAGGTTTCGAGGGAAACTAAAAACACAAAGGAGACAAAAATTACAAAATTGAGCATATAATTCACATTTATATATAATACACCTTTTCAGCGTAAATGATTAGCAATATGAGCATTTCCTACACGAATAGAAAATTGCCTTATAATTATATTGAATTTATTATTAAAAAATGGAATTCGATTCTTTTTAATAATATCATGTTGCATGTTCTTAATTTAATCACAGTTTTGCACCTATTATCACCATTCAAACAATTATGAACATTTCAAAATATTGAAAAATACTAACATCCGAACTCAGGCTGATTCATTTCAATCTTATATAGAAACCAAAAATATAAGATTAGAATATAAACAATATTTTAACGTAATGGAAACTGTCGATAACCTGAAAATTAATATTGATATAATAAGTCTCTTTTTTGTTTTGTGAATAATCATTGCTCCTAAATTATGTTATCAAAAATGTGATGAAGTTTTGTACAATTGTTATACATTTAGAACTTATTGTTTTATCTAATAAACGTAGTGTTGAATTATCTGAACTAAGAGTTTTTGTCTAATATATCATCTAACAAGAAATGTATTACCAGAACAAGAAATTTGTACTATTTCATTGATAATAATAATGATAAAAATAATAAACATGTCACTAAGCGCTTTACAAAATAACAAGAATATATAGTTTGAAGAACAAAATATTATACACATGAATAACGAATAAAAACACCCATTAGTAGAATTACAAAATTGACACATGTTGTATTTCTCAAATTAACGGAAGAAATAAGGGGAATTTTGATATCAAATCAGTTTTTACATCAACCTGATTTGCATTGTGCAAGTAATTAAAAAAATAATGCAGTAATGTAGATGTACATCCCAACCCCCGTGAGTGACTTGGAGACAGATATTCATATTAACATTACTGTAACATGCAGACATTTATGTTTTGAACCACAAATAATGGTTCGTAATGAAATATATACAAGTAAATAAGCTAATCATATTAACAACGACGCCTTCCTTTGGCGACTGGATTTATGTTTGAATTCTTTCAAATCCAATTAGGTAGGTATTGAAAGACTTCCCACTAAATAAATCTCACGTAAAAAAATCCAATCGATGGCATATTTTGGTAGTTTTTTTATGAAACTTATGTTAAAAACACAAAAAGGAAACGCACTTCACACACACCCACCCACACACCCAAACAACAAAACCACCATAATATTTTAACATTAAATTTGACTATGCAATTTCAATTTTAAGCATGATCGTTTAAAGCGAGGTGTAATTTGGAAATTAGGTATCACAAATGAAATACATATTTGGAAAACTACCTAACTAAAAAAACAAATTTATGGTCGAGAAAAACACAGAAAATCAAAATACCTTCCAAATCTAAGCCAAATACTAATTCTAAGATTTGGTTTAACAATGAAATTGAAGAAAATTTCATTAACAACACTTTGTATACTTAGTTAACTACGGTAATTAACAAAACAATTATGTAATCAATGCTCTCATGCTTAATTATTTTCCCCCTATCCATTCCTGGTGCTCTTTCTATTCATACCGCTACTAAAATGCTTATTTTTTTAAAATAATGCACTGGTTTTCGAAACTCACTAATTTACTTTGGAGAATGTTACAGTGATTTAGAAACACATAAGGTCACATCTTCAAATCATCTGAATACGAGCATTTGAAAACTATTTTGCAATTAGCTTAAAAACATGCGGACTTCAAAGAATAATAATTATTCCAGTATTAATTAGATATATACCAAAACGTTTACGAAAGTAAAAAAAATGTGATGCAGCATAAGAGTCGCATGTCAGATGCAATTAACAAATTTACCAGGTCTAAATGTCGTGTAAATTAATGACACTGATCAGGCGTGTCTTCTTCTAGGGCGGTAGGGAGTGTAGATTATGTTCAAACATATTCAAAAGAACACACAGTAGCATTACTTCGTGGAAATCATTTCTAGGAGTATTTTGAAACATGGTATGAAACGAGTTTTGTACCTTTTAACACGTGTGTAGCAAACTCGAGAGTCATAAAGTCATACACAATCGACGTATCTCATTACTTGAAAATAACATGAGTCTTGTGTGTAACCAAGGTAACGTATAAATGGGATAGTCACATGATTTTGTTATGGTCAAAAGTATAATTCCACCATTTTGATATTTCATGTCAAAAATAAATGTACCTTATGACAATATAATTACGTAACGTGTTAGTCGATTTTCATGATTTTAGTATTATTTTTTTACGATTTTTTTTTTTGGAAAGAGGTTACCCTATGGTATCTTAACTTCATGAATGCAAATTTCAATTTCACAGCGGGCGCTAACGACCCCACCCGCTTGATAACAAATGTAACCAAAATAATCAAGTAAGAAAAGGGATAATAAACAACTATTTACAGATAAAATAACATATAGTTATTTTAATTATGGTGTTATGTTAGAAAGATTTGTAACATTTTACTTGATACCAGAACATGCTAATTTGAGTGCCACGAAGAGACATGCATCGTATATTTTTTACATTCTTTGTCACTTTAACCTTAAATCTTTTTCAGGGTATAATTTTCACTCACTTAGATAAAATTTATCTCCCAGATCGATGTCTAATTGGGTCAACCATGACCATTGGTCATATAAATGAGATCGTCTGCATCCAAACGGAAACGTAATTACCAATATCATCCAACATAATATTCAATGTCCATTTAAAGTACAATTCTACTACGAAATAAACTGGTAACTACCACTTATAATCCGGCATATTAATTTAAAAGTTAAAATTAGAGAAAACCATATCTACCAATTTGAACCAACTCAAGTTTAAATGTAGATCGGTTTTGTGGAATTGTAGGTTGACGTGTTGCAACTAAAAGCTTTCTTACACGATGGTAAAACTATCAAATCAAAAGGAACTCGAAAACATTTTTTAATAATTTATAACTATTTAATAAAAGCAAAACGTGGTTATGTTTGAGATACAATATTGAAAAACGTACTCAATGAAACTTAGGATGGTCGATTTAAATGCTATATAACATCTAGAGGCGCAAGACGAAACCTTTTTATTTTTCATAGCTGACGGCAAAGACAGGTGCAATACGACTTATAAAGTCGAAGAGAGCTTGGCTTTCCAAATATATGCTGTTTGCCAATACTTATGACAGCTATTGAATTCCAGATACCGTTGCTCAAAGGGGATTTGTTTCAAAGCGCCTTAACGTATCATATCGTCTGTTGGGATATTCTTTGAAATAAAGAAGGCATGATCAAAATAAACGAAGGAATGACGAAACAGTGATATTAGACTAATACCGAAAGTAGTCCATGCTTATTGTGTCCAGGTGGGAATCCATGAATGCGATGTTCTGAAGCAAACAGCAAAACTCTTATTTGTAGACGACAAGATCCAATTTTCCAATGTAAACAAATTCGCAATTTAGTGGCGCAAGACGGATTGTTTTTGGCGCATAACACTGTCTTTTGAGCGGTGATTCATGATAAGACAGGATGAAGGAATATATAGTTTATTAAGAGTAGTGATGAAATGTATTCAGATTTTAGTCTGTCTGTTGAACAATGAATTTGGAATATTATTACAAAATGTATTCTGTTAAATTTGTGGGCAATTTTCATTCATTCCATTCAAATAATTCTATAAAATAACGTTACATTACCAAATTGATATTTCTTGCTGTTTGATATCAGTAATTATTAGGCAATGTCGACTTAAAGAGTTTTATTAGCTTATACCATATTTGTCAATATGACATTTATTGTTAGAACAGTAATAATACCATGATCAAAGATGTCATTTACACATTTCTCTATATTTTGATTACTCGCTCATAGTTGATATTGAATCAGCTATAATATATAGCTTGAAAGCGAATTATGAGAATTATCGGAATTTTCTTATGCCCGTAATTCGAGAAAAATATGAACAGTACCGTATTTCTTTTGCCCATATTCAAACATCCAGTGAAGTAAGGGTTGACACTTAAATGGTTTATTATGCTATGGTATAGCACCAAATGATCTCAATGGGATAAAATATGATAGTAGGAGATTTTATTAAAACAAATCCTTCATCATTAATTATTATTAATGATATACAAATATTTAGCCTGTATTTTCGCACAACGGAATATTACTTCGGCAATATAATATTTAAAATTCAGATTCAAGGAACGAATTGAATTTGTACGATTTTGTTTCATTCTCGAAGGAAAAAATAAAAACTTTATGCCTGGCGGTACTGAATATTCATTAAGCAAGTGGAATAGGAATATTTTTACATAGAGTAGTAACAAAATAAGTACAGTAAGTAAAAACTTGAGAAAAACACAGCACAAATGTGAAGAGTCTTTTTGAGTTTGTGTAGCAGCATTCACTGCAATGGTGAATACATGAGCATTGACTTTTAAAGTAAAATGTGTACAGGAAAGTACTTATTGACTTCAATGCTTTAAAATCTAATTACCACCTTATTTAAGAATAATAAAATTAATAAAACAAGTTTATAAGTACCATGGTATAATAAGTCTTGATTTTATGATACATATGTATATATAATAAAATGTTTTCAATTACTTTCTGATAGTAAATCAGAAAATATAAGTCTTTCTCTACAGGGTCAAATGAATAACTTTATCGTTTTTGACTCACTTATTACTTCTGTGTATATTTATATTGAAATTTAAAAAGTTACAATATTATCGACAAACTGCACATGGTTTTAGAAATAGAGCGTGCTACCAGCATAAAAGAACGCAGCGATACATTCAACAGATAGATTTCAGCATAATAAACACAAAATAAGCATTAAAATGCCGATTTCATCCAGTAATAATGGATATCATAGTTTGTGATTTTTGAATTAAAAAATATCACAATACTTCTTACACAACGTCGTAAAGATGTAATTGATGTTTATCTTGTAAATTACACATGTATGTAATTAGACATATTACACACTTTAAAAAAAAAAATATTATTCCAATTATTTCGATTATGCATTCTGCAACACATTGATTTTACATAACATGTGTTGTCCCTAGAAAAAAATGTCGATTACACAGATTTATAACAAAACAAAATTACTTTCGATGCATCGTGCGAGTATGCAAAATCAAGGGCTAACGTATTGACATAAAATCAATCATCAATTATTATTAAAATATACCACATAATTATACGAAAAACATATT
>JXSR01S018205.1:47237-65938 GCA_000969725.1 Ophiothrix spiculata
CACTTAAGTGTTAACGAACGTAATTTAAAAAAAAAACATCTACCTAAGTAGGTCCTATTACCGAATACACGTATTACAAATCCATACGTACCTTTTGGGTGTTTAACGTAAGTTGTAGTTTAATACATTACTTTCTGAAATCCAGTTAAACTATACCCGAATGATTTTTGCGCTTATATAAAGAGAAAAACATTTTCTCGTTTTTCTCTGTTTAAGAATCCCAACAGTTGAGGCTTTGAAAGTTCAAAATACAACAAAACCCGCAGTAGAGAGTATTTCCTAGATTTATGGCACTTTAGCGCGATATTCTGAATGCTGTTTTTATATTATCGTGATTGTAGTATTTCACACCTCTCATTCGTATGTACAAACAGCAAGAATAAGTAAATGAAAAAGTAAATGATTATTGATAGAAATTGCTGCTGTAACTTACCAAATCGTCTGCAGAGTTTTTAGTAACCACAAACTATGCCACAACCGTCTATTAACGAATCATACACGTTATAAACTTTCGCCACAAAAGTTGAAACCAGACGTACAACAGTATGAATGGAACGTATTTCTTAATGGATTGTGACAAGATTACTTTTCTTTAATCCATCAAATAACTACAATATTCCTTAATTTGAAAATTAAAACATCCTCAATATATTCCTCCTAATAAATCCCAATCGGCATTCCGACATGGTGAGATATTTCATTCCCTGCATCACCAGTCTCTACTCGGTGTTGCTCAAAGTGACAACCGGTGTAGACGACACGCGCGCAGATGGTAGAGTGGCAAATAACAGATGCTTGCATGAGTTTGCCTTCCACATATAACACGTGACCAGACAGATATTATCCGGTGAGAGGACGCTTTTATGCTGCTGTTAAGTTTTGCACATCATAATAATTATACTTTTTTTAAATATTGTCTTTAAGAGTAACACAATTTTTTACTTAAATCTTGACTCGAGTGAGATTCTGAGTCTGTGTACTTTTCTTTTTATCAAGCATACCTTTCAAGGTCAATTAAAGAAAAACAAGTAATGATTTTGATTTGAATTGATTCACACATATCCTAATTCATAACAATTAAAACCAAAACGAAAAAGGCATATTAAACATAAAGCAAACACCTAAAATATTACCTTACCATGTTGGAATGCAATAAAAATCACACAGCCCCTATGTCTAACCTTCTCGGTCATTGAAATTAAAACACCTTTAAAAAGGTTTGTTTTTTCAATTTCAATATACGGTATTTTCTTTAAAAAGATACAATTACCACTTTTCAATTTGAAATACTTCTTCTGCTCGTCTTCATACAAAGAGACTTTTGTAGGATGTCATTCATCGAAGAAATAACATGAATATTTAATTCTGAATTAGCCCAAACTCTTTACCAGATGGAGAACTTCAGTCCTGATTAAAACGTGATAACGAATAGACAAGGTATTGTAATTACAGAGAAGATGCTTTAAGATAATAAACCAAACGGTGGCATTGCTGAAATCTTCACATGGATGAGAATGGTCATATTACTTTTTAGGGGAGGGGTGACATTCCCATGCATAATCAAAAGTTGCAAGTAAAGGTATGGTTTAAGGCCATAAAATACATCTTAAATCAAGTAGTTTATTACTTTTATAAAAGAGATGACATGACAAAGCAAACAAACAAACCAAAAAATATAAACAAAAATGTGTTGGATACAAATGTTACAACATGCAACATCTCTCAGTCTGACATTAGAAGATCCATACTTTTGTGGATGAAGTTCGCACAGATTTTATATTGCATTTAGTCATTTTAGGTACATCATTCAAGATGACGTTAATATTCAGTTTATGATTAATGTTTAAATCATTCAAACATGTATGTTGGTCAATTTTAAATCAATGATTTAAACATTCAGTACCAGTATTATCCTAGGTTATCCTATGTTTGCTACTAAAATGACTAATGCATATAATAAAAAAATAATATGAAAATAATTGATAATTATACAACACCATGTAACGTGTTGTTGAGTATTCCAAACACGATTTTTGTGCCTTCTTACAGTCCATTTTCTGTTTCATTCTACATTCTTCGATTTATTAAATCATGTATTATTCATCTTTCCTTATAGACATTTGTCTTATGTTTTCACTCTAAATGCTGCTGGAATGAACTATTGGGTGAAAAGACTCATACATATGCAGAAAACATTCCAACTACTAGTTTCTGATTCCTAAAGGTGCGTTTACACTGTGCCGACTTGTCCTCGACTGAGGGTATCGGCCTCAAAAACCAGCTAGGTCTGGGCGACAAGCGACGACTATGAAAAATTAATTTACTGACAACCTTCAGCGATACCACTACGACAAGTGACGACGGGCTGCAAGAAAGAACGGAGACTTACTAACAAACTAAAGGTTAGATTCCTTTTATCTGTTTGCGATGCGGTTGCGGTTGCGGTGCGTTTTGCACCGTACGGGTACTGGTAGTTGATTCAGCTTCAATCTTGTACTATTCAGCTCCATTCAATCGTGTGATATAAATTATACCACTACCAATTAACAATATCCTTACAGTGCAAAAAGCACCGCAACCGTACACAGACGGATAAAAGGAATCTGACCTATTGGCTTGGCCCAATTGTAAACAAAGTGGCCAGAAGGCTTGCAATGACCTAGGACGGAGGATGATTACGTGTCAAATTTTATTCTACTTTTTACTCTACAAGGAGATAATTTCTTTTTTTACTCGAGATGAGTGTGGTATGTACTACAATATTTTGCATTAAAGAATTATATTCGTAATCAACTTTCTTCCAAGAACGACGGATCCACGAACGAGATTTTGAAATAAAAGAAATGATAATGAAAAAGGAATCATAGAGCTTGAATAATAAGTGTATTCCCTTTTGGGAAGATGACACGGCTTATCATTGATGTTAATCTCTATGCAGAGTGATGTTTAGAGTAAATGAACAACGCGGTAATTAAGTTATATTCACGTTTGATTCGTAACGACTGATTAAGTTATGCGATTGTAGAAAAACAAAATTACAATAATTTTGTTTGAATTAATACATGCATAGAGAGTTGTCAGTGCAATTCACAACTAATGTAGCAATTTTTTTTTTCAAAATTGCTTGATCCCTGATATGCATCCATATCATTGCAAAAAGGGTTTAACGTAAATTATTGGCGTTTACAGTATCTAACCGTCAATCCGCTTCAACCTTCCTTCAAACTGCGAAAATTGGCCGCACTGAATGGCTATGTTTTTGAATGAAAAATAAGAGCACTTCCTAAGGCACATGCTACTTTAGTGAAAACTGCAAAAGGTCATTATAAATATAGCAAGGCAGGACGAGTGAATAGCCATTACCTGAAGACATTAGGAATTCGGAAACAAGATCTCTACCAAACACTACATTTAGACTTCGATTTCTAATTTCCACGGTTAATGAAATTTGAATCGATCTTCCATTGCCTTGAAGGAGTGTAGCGATACCAAATGGAGAGAAATACATGCTTGATTGTATGGAATACTCATTAGGCTTTTAAGCAAAGAGTAGTGCTTCTAGGAAAGAAATTTAAGAGATCCGTGCTCTGTGGTGACTACATTTGCATGTTATATCCTCAATCTTTTTACTTGAGATGGATTTCTCTTTCTTATTACGTATGATTTAGTAAATTGGTAAGAAATGGTCATTTATTCTTTGCTTGTTAATGCCCAAAATGATAAAGTATGCAGTATTATTTGTTAAGTGTTGAGTTGTACGCATATTTGTGAATCTTATTGTGATATGAAAACTATATGTGACGCGTAACAGGAAAAGGTACCTTAAATCGGAAAACTACATTCCGTGATACGGGCCGCTGAAGTTGGAAATAGTGATGAGCAGGTCTCCAGGTCGATGCTCATAAGTACTAACTTTGAAATACTAGTATATTGTGTTAGGAAAATTACTTTTCATGTGTATAAACACACTCTAAATGTTTCAAATCTAAGATACATTGTGCTGTAACGCGTCACATATAGATAATACGGAGATACGTTTATAAAGATGTTGATTTATCATTGAGAAAAAAGGGTAAAAGGTTGTGTTAATGTACTTTCACATTTGTTGGTTCATTATCCTTCGGTGGTGTTGAAATATTTTTTAAATTACATGTCACACAGAAACTCATATCAACAACAACAAAGTTATTGGTTTTCATTCCGGTGTAATTAGACTGAGTGTCTCCTGTAACAAGGAATCCGAGTCTAAGGCCGTATTCATAGTTTTTTGGCAGTGACCATATATATTGTGCCATATGTTTTCAGCAAGCATCCGTTAATTATTCAATATCGATTATAACACAACGCATATTTGAGAAGGACAAATATATATTTTAAATGATCAAGAGGGATCGTATGACTAATCCTAATATATTTAGAGTAGTTATCAATTTCCCATTATCAAACCTGCGTTATTATCAAAAAATACATAGGAAGCTATTTGAAATGTTTAAAGAGCGAATACTTGTCGCATCATATATATTATTGTCCATGAAAAAGTAATAAGGCCTAACTGAACATCACGGAATAAGTTGCAATCAATGACTCAATTCACACGGACCCTGTATTTCATTACACCGGTTGACTAGGTGAATTTAGACACTTTTTTAGTGTTGAAAGCACTGGAATTCCAGGGCTACAGTTTGTACGTATGCATCTATTTATTGTTTTACATTTGAAACAAAACTTAAAACAACACATATAAAAATGATTATATCTACACTGAGCATAGAAAGAATATTTACTTGAAACTTTTATTAAACCATACATTAATTGAATCTGTCAATTTAGAACACTAATGTAATTTCTGTAAGCAAATATTCGTCAAACGATGTCACATTTTTGTGCCTGTGGCAACTGGACTATTAGGTTTCATTCAAATTCAATTACTTCTAACGCAGGTTCAAAAGGTTCACTTCTTTTAATTTTCAGCAACCAACGAAGTGTATCAAGCAACTATATTGTTCTTTTTCCTATTCAGAACCTGTTTGTCCGCTGATAAATATTATCGTTACTCAGAGAAGAAAAATCTTCTTATACATGTAAAAGGGAATGTAACATTACACAATTTGATGCTAGAACACTTTCATAAAGCACTCAATTTAAGATTCTGCGCTGAAACTTTGAAATCTTTGTAATTAAGATTGATGTTATGCTATGGCACGACGAAGTGTCAGACAGTAACACATCGATTTAATTACGAAAAGCTACGTAACCGTTGCATCATTTTATTTGTCTATTTCATGTCAATTATCAACCAGACAGATCTAGATGTGAAAGAATATATAATGTTGCTTTGTACTTCAAATAAAGTTGGCTGTTTTTCATATTTCTGGAACCACTGGTAAACAAAACAATAATTTTGCTTTGTTTTGTTGTTCTTGTTTTGAAGGATATTTTTCAAGGATGTCATATTAAATCAATTTAGTGTTGCTGGAATCTAAAAGACAGATTTTTGTATACGTAAAGTTGGATGTCGATTCAAACTCGTCTTCGCAGGTTTTCTCCTAGCACTTCGGTTCCTCTGCATCTGAAACGAGTATTTGTTTTTTAGTTATATCACTTGCTCGCAGTCGAAGGGAAGCCTGATAAAGTGGAGTGCATTCACATTGAGGACTTTGTACACGTAAAGCCAGATCTTGAAAAGTCTTTTAATGGAGTCTATCTAAAAGTAAAACAACATGAGCCTTCTTTCCAACTGCAAAAAATATTTTGCGGGACTGTTTGATGAATGGCTATTTTTATTAATAAAAAATGTTCATCAGAATACTTGCTGTATCACATTGCTAAGTTAGAAGTGTCAGCTCAGCGCCAACAGCTCACTATAAATACAGCAAGGCAAGACGAGTGAATAGCCTTTACCTGAAGACAGTAGGAATTCGGAAACAAGATCCCTACCAAACACTACATTTAGACTTCGATTTCCAATTTCCACGGTTAATGGAATTTGTATTGACCTTCTGTTGCCTTGAAGGAGTGTAGCGATACCAATTTACAAATGGAGTGAAATACATGCTTGGTTGTGTGGGATACTCATTAGCCTGTTAACTAAAAGTACTTTCAGAAAAGAAATGTTTAGTTTAATGCTCATTGGTCACTACACTTAGAAGATTGCTCTTCATCATTGCGTGTGATTTAGTGAAACCCATTAATTCCCAACAATGCTAAATATTACATTTTTTTTTTATAATTTTGGGATGTGAATAATTAGAGAGTTTGCGATTTCCAGAACGCGAACGCGAACGAGAACGTAAACGTGAGTTCTATTGAAATTCAGCCAACCATTACCTGCTTGAACAGTACAGCACACCGTGTATTGCAGAATTTCACGTACACTTTTACGTGAATACTAATCACTTAATCGATATCCCCTATTGTTTTAAATAAAAGCTATATCAAAATCTGATGAACACATGCAAGAATAATGTACAGACATACATATCCAGCACTTATCGAGGTTTTATTGCGTTTGGTTGTAAAGATTATGGGTTGCAAACTTCGCATTTACACACCCGTAAGTGGGGATTTTCTGATTTTGCATTGACTTCTGTGTTAAAGTTTTAAGTTCTACACATCTGCTTGCGAAAGCCAATACCCTGAACGAAAACGATCAATAATACGCGAATACCAGCAACACATGTTGAAATAACCGTTTGAAGTGAGTCTTTTTACGTGGCTATTCGTTCAATACGTACGTGAGTTCTATTGAAAATTAGCCAACCATTCATAGATATCATAGGCGATGCAATTCATTTCTTTAGCTTAAGAATTTACGCCCTCGATCAGAAATATCTTATTTCATGACCATTATGAGAGGGGGTGACATCATGAAACAATCACAGTAGGCAATCGTTGCTTGAATAGAAAATTCTTTGCTGAGAGGGCGACATAATGAAATATACATAGGCAATCTATGGTATTGCGCGTAGGCGTGAACCGTTACGTAAACGTGAGTTAAAAATGCTCACGTTTTTGTATCCCGTCCCGTGTAACGTGGTGATCGCAATCTCTCTACTATTTTCTTGTAGCCGATTGTGATGCCAAATGTATTTAGATAATACAGATATATGTTTATGAATATGTTTATTTATGGAATTTAATTAGGAAAAGATATTTTAAGAAAAGATATTTTAATCTAAATTAAATTTCTGATTTATTTGATTTATTTTTGTATTCATTAAATTAATCCATTTTGAGAAGGAATGATATATTTTATAATGTATTTGTGTAGTAAAGTTGGTAAAAATTAGCAAACCAAAGATGTTCTGAATAAGAATTTTAAAAATGATTGGTTGATGACCTTCATTAGAAATGGGTCAAATCACGTTTACGAAAGTTTTTAAACCTGCATAAAACAGTTAGGATAGTGAATCTCTAGAACTCGCGCCAGCAATAATTGAATTTGAATTGTGCCTTATAGTCAAATCCCCAAAGGCAACTTAGTGGACATCGTTTTACGAATATTTGACAGAAATTGAATTAGCGCTCCAACTTGACAGATTCAATAAAAGGATGGCTAAATAATCGTTGCAATGTATACCTATGCGTTGTCAAGATATGTCAAGATAGAAAAATTTAGAGATTTTGTGAAAACTGCAGTATTAAAAGGTGCCATCCAGTAAATAGCTTGCCTGTTCTTTTACATGTTAAACAAAGGTCAAGTATGGTGATTTTTCTCACCTTATTTTTCTTCAAAATTATGACGTAATCTGGCGTTTAAGATGTCTTTTGATATGGGTTTACCGGCTTAATTTCGCAAAGCCCATTTCAAAGTGGCGTAATTGCACAGTATTTCCAGTTTGCGTGTGTGGAGGATTGCAAAAAAAGTCAAAAGTCAGCCAAACCATGGACTATTGGCATTGTATATGGTCAGATGCTGGGGGAAGATTTAGGACAAAATATTTAATTACAAATCAATGACCGATCTAGGGTCTAATTAAATTTTGCCACTCATTTTTAGGAACTGCCAGAGTGGTTGGTTTTCAGCGCCAAATTTAAAACACTTAGTAGAGGGCGACATTTATTTTGTGAAGTGCATCCTGAATGGTTTAAACATCGCAGGTGAAAATGCTTTAGCAGGCCTATTAATCTTTTCTTTTACCGACCACCTAGAAATAAAAAATAATAATAAGCGTAAGGGATCCAGATACTAGGAGTCATACGTCGGTGAGACGAAATAGACGCCCACATTATTGCGCTCAAATTGGAACAATAATTTTTTAGGGCTTTCAGCATCAAAGATACTGTTTAATTTTCGAACAGTTAATTGTTAATTAAAAACAACTTGGTGTATTTGTTTGATCCTCTAATTTTTGGAACCAATGATTACTCAATATGGTGGAAGTTCTTCTTGCACTGAGATTGGGTGTCATGGCAAATAATTGCCACCCCTGAAAAATCGTTATGGTATATATTTTTGTAAACAAACGTAAGTACACTATTGTATGATCAAGAGGAATACAAAATAAGTGATGAATTGAATAATTTGTATGTGGAAATCTTCATTGCTATGCATTTCCTTGTTTTTAAGGGTGACTTAAGTACTTTTTACGTTCAAATTTGGGTTAGTGCAATAATAGACCCCTCCTGAAAAAGAGAGTTTAGCATTTTTGGAATAAAAAGATAACTTCTTTATTTTTTGACCCCTGAGGACCATTAAACCACTGACAACTCAATTTGGCCAAATGTGGACTTAAGTTCTTCTTGCACTCAGGTCTACATATGGAATATGATTGACTTAAACATATAAACACTTCAGAAAGATATTCTTCTACTATACAGTCATAGGACATTATATTTTATTATATTTTTCAAGGTCAAAATATATAACAAATGGAAATATAGGAAACATGAGAAGAACATGACGAATAGAGAATGAATTAACTTTTTTTTCAAGGGAACGGTCTGCCGATTTTGCTCTTTCATGGCATATATGTCACCTTTGCAAAGAGAAATATCTTACAGCGTGCCCTTTCTGGATTGGTTGTATTACCTAACCCCTGTCAAGTATCTAGACCAACAAATGTATACCAGAACAATATGCGACAATGTATTTATATTGATACTACTTACGAGCTGCAGTGGTCGGTATATCCGATGTGCAAGATTGTAAACACAACCTTTCACTTCAAATAATTGTATTCTAAATGTAAAAAACAAATTTGTATGGATGGACTCTTATTCTCTCTCTGATATACTTTCCACGCAATGCGGGTCAAGGAAACAAGATCCATGGAAAATTACAAAGTGAAGGAAGGCGAGATGACCTATGTGGAAAATTAAAATTAAAACTGACAGAAATAGTAGGTATTTAAATAAATAAAGGAAGTCATCTTTTATCCTTTGTCATCTTTTATCTCCTATGTCATCTTTTATACCAAAAAAGATAATACAGAATATTGGTAGAATATAATTAAGTAGAAAACTCGCCCGGAAAGCGACAGGTCTTGGGTTCAAATCCGGACAGGTCATGAGTTTTTTCGCTTTCAATTTGACGTGATCAAGTTGCCTTGTGTATATAAGTTGTATTAATTCGCTGGCTTGTGTAATTTCTTATCCTCCTGTACATTATTTGGTGTTTCTCCAGTGCGCACGCCTTGCTAAGGAGTACTTTAAGGTGAAACAAATAAGCCATATTCAAATATTCCTATTATTGATATAAAATTAGGTAGTGGGGGTATTGAGAAGTCCCATTCATGCTAATGAGCCAATTGAATACAATGGTATGCTCTACCGCACATATAATAGGGTGCTCAACAACGGAATAAAGGTCATTATCATATTTTGCATAAATGGGACTTCTTAATACAACCGTTACCTAAAATTGGAGTTATTGAGTCCAATACACAGATGTATTGGTCAAACTATGAGTTGGGTGAAAAATAAATAGACGCAGTTGTCCATTATTTTTCCATCTTATGGCGAGAACAATATATCTTAGTCAGACAGAGTAAATGGGTATTCTTTTTTCATAGGTTTCATCACGCCACATGTCATAGTCACATTGATATTGCATACTAAATTCAAATTACGATTCACCTGATTATTAACTATTCCAAAGACAAACGACGATTTGTAATGTATATACAAAATTCCCTTGGGAAAGAACAGTGTCCATTCGGCTACATTAATATTGAATCAATACATGTTATATACAATATAATTATGCTTCTAGTGTTTACACATTATATTATGAATGCTGATAAATAAATCAGAGAATATTTGTTCTAAATGTTAGTTAAGAAAATGGGCTAGCAGCAGAAGCTAGCAGATGAAATGAGCATCTTCTTATTAGCCAGACAAACCAGGTGAGTATTCTTTGTTAGAGGTTTTAACACGCCTCATGCCACAAGGCACAATGATATTGCATACAGAGTTCCAATTACGATGCATCTTTTTCTTTATCGTCTCAAAGACGAACAACGATTTGCAATGTAAAGCGCCCAAGGTTTTAACAGCTTGCAATCGAATATATTCAGCGATAAGTATTATAAGTATTGTTAAAAAACTAAGAAAAATATAGATTAAAGATATTGTTCTTCATACAAATTTTCTAATTTTAAATTTTTTGAGAAAGGCTTTTCTAATTTTGTAAATACTGTTCTCTTACCTTATACCCCGGGCCTTATTATGCCAGTTGAAGGGTTGTACCCAAAACATCGTACTAGCATAATACTTTTAGCACTTCTGCTATTACCCAAACGGCTAAATTGACACTTTTAAAAAGTTTGATATGAGACAAGTTTGACAACATTTAAATGTGTGTTTCTAAGTGTTAGAAATTGATAAACTGTTAAATTAGCAAAGTGGTAATCATTATAATTATGAAGAATATCGTAATGTAACCCAAACGAATATGAAGAAATCAATAGCGACAATACATACCGTATTTGGGTTTACACTTGCTTAATGCAGTCAGATTATATTCCACCATTCAAACAACTATTCATAAAATCTTTCATTAGATAAAAAAATGAAATATTCTTGGCATGAAGATGTTTTAATTATTCTTGCTATTATGGAATGAATGGTTGTTTTGCGTGTTTGCCACATACAGGGTGGACCAATAAAAGTGTTATTGAAGTTCAATGTCACGTAACTTAAAATTGGAAAATAATTTGAAAATATTTTTACATATTCATAAATTATGGTATCTTGTCCTTGTATGGTTAAAATTTCATGTCAAACAAAGCTTGCATTGCGAAGTTATTGCCATTTGCCCAAAAAGTGTCAAAATCAGGTTTGTCCACGGGGCAAGTTTACATGGATGCACACAATGAGCGTTGGTTATGATATCCGTAATTAAAATTAGCTGATTGGTTTTGCGTTACTGATTAGATTAAAAAACATGAAGAATGAGATGAAGGAACTTGCGTCGAGAACTCATCTTAGGATGAGTTCTGCGTTTACAGCAGCAATGTCTGCTGCAGATCTCCGTATCTCCCTGTTCAAAATCCCGCTATTTTCTTTATCCCTGTTCAAAACAGTACCAAAGGGGTGAAACTTTGTTCTAACTCTGTAAATAGTCTTTGTAGAGACATGCATTAGAAAAGTAATTCCTAATGCACGTGTACCATCTACAAAGACTATTTACAGAGTTAGCTTAGCTGTCAGTGAAGCTACCAGTTCTAAAACAAACGTTCAGCAATTAATGTTCTCTCGCGAGTTGTGAACTTCCTCCTCTTACCGCCTAACAAACTAACGTTATAAATGAAAACGACCAAATACATGCACTTCTTTTGCCGATGTGAACTTGCGCCCAATAAATTCTTTAGATTTAAATAGAAGTACAACCATACTTTTTTTTATTGTGATGCACGAATGCATGTCAAAAGTACTCTCAGTCAATGATATGCACCCTTAATACGATGATGATAAGCATCAACGTCATAAAGAAATAAAAAAACCAAAGAGACCAAATTATGATTCTGGTGAACATTAAAGTATTCCCGGCCGTGGACAAAGTGGAATTCGGCATTTAATGCGCGAATGTCAATAACTTTGCAAAGCAAGCTTTGTTTGACATGAAATTTTCACCATACATGGACAAGATACCATAGTTTATGAATATATAAACATTTTTCTTGAATTATTTTCCAATTTCAAGTTACGTGACATTGAACTTCAATAACGCTTTTATTGGTCCACCCTGTATAAGTTACTGGTTAATTGTTAAAAAAAAATATTGTATCCTAATTCAACAGCATTTGCTTTAACTTGATCATTATTTTGGTATTTTGGGAAAATACTTGAGAAAAAAGCAAATTAGAACAGTAACGTAAGATGATAATGTATGGGTGTATTTGATAGTATCCCTAACATGTTGAAATGACAGGTGTCTGAACGCTCATTGAAAAGGAAGCACAACAGATTTTAAATTTAGCTCACGAGCAAAAGATCTTCTGATCCTCTAAGCAAAAACTTATAGGATAACCATTAACATGATTAACCATATGTGTTGACCTAGATATGGTGTTGCTTACTTCTCAATGATTGCCTCGAATGTCGACGGCCCTCCACATACCCTTTTCCAGCACAACTGTCCTCACCTCTCATGCACTCAGTCCGGTAACTATCATGAGTTGGTCTATAGTGAGAGGTGATCTTTCAATATTTCTTCTCGTTTTCCAAAAAGAGCTTTAAAAGAACTTCATCAGTTTACTCCTGCAGCAATTTCCAGCAAATCTAAGCCTTCTTTCCCTCATCTCATCTCGGGATCTCAGCACTTAACTTGGATTAACTGAATTTTCATGTGTTGTTTCCAATGCATGTGTTGTTTCCAATTACATGCAGTTCTGAGGAGTCTGGTGCAACAACCAACTATATGTGTGTGAGTTTTGATATGATTGCTCAGACATCGCAGTCACAGAGAAATACATAGCAGCAAATACTCTATATCTAAAAAAGTCTTGGGTTGGCTGGACTTCAAGATCTTATGAAGTTTGCCAGATGCTGTCCATGCTGTTGCCTTGCGAGATTTTATATATTTTCAGAGCTTTCTATGTAGGAACTTTTATTCTCTGGAGTTATTGGCATTTTTTTCAATATGTACTTTTCACAACACATCTAAAATTGGCAATTTTTCTTTAACACATGAATATTACAAATGAAGAAGTTTTATTCCCTACAGTCAAACATAAAGATATCTCATTGGAAAAATTCTAAATATGTTTTATCCACATCCCTATTTTCTATTTGCATTTACCCCTTTGAGATTTAAGGACGTTCAGCCTTATCCAATAGGTCAAGAACAAAAAATTCGCGACCATTTTTCTTATATTTTTCGAAATTGGGAAATTAATTTTGTCATTATAAGCTCATATGCAAACAGCCTAAGCCCGGCTGAAAACAAGAAATTGGAAGCACACCAGGCATTTCTCAATTTCCAATCGTTTAATATATAAAAAACAGAAAATTACAAAAGGTATTATCAGACAGTGCTATGAAATCTTTATTTATAACAATCATATTCCAAATCAGAGATTTGTATAACATGATAAATAAATGTTCAAGGAATGAAGTATCAAATCGTCACTTCTCCATGATAGCTAATAAAACAGTTCTCGTAAACCATATTTCATATTACTCGCTTAAATATACATTGCTTTATTGTAATCAATCAATCAATCAATGATACAAGTACTTGCATAACATGCATACCCCATGAATGAGTCCATTCGTACAGGGAACCCACGGCTTCAATTACCACCAAAGGTTCTTGCTATTCAAATAAGAAGCCTATCCCGCCTTTAGAATGACTTATACACACGCTGCAGGTCGAAGCACCACTAGTACTAGAATCGTGTCCAAACACCACATGCTTGAACTTTTTTTCTCTTTTCTCCTCATACGCGCGTGCAAGATGGTAAGGAATCTGCCTGATCATGTTGATGTCTTGTAGAGTTATGCAAATCACTTTCTATGATCTTCTGGATAAGGTCAACAAGCTTGTTAACGTCGACATACTCGAATAGTCAGTTGGCACATACTCTATCAAAATAACGTTATTTACGACTTCTTGCTAGATTTCAGGTGCATGAGTTTCGTCAATTTATTTTTTGTGACGTACCCTTATGAAAGAAAATTGCAGAAATTAAAATATTTTTTTCCGAATCTGTCAGCATTAGAAATATTAAAAATTGAGCCAACGAAAATATTTTACAGATAGTAAAGTGATATTTTAACAGCTTTAGATAAAATTAGGTATTTTTATGCAAATTGACAAATTTGGACAATTTTCCTGTTCATCAACAATAAATACACAAAAAAATTAAAAAAACATTGTGTTGAAATTTCTTTTCTACGTGAAACTGCAAATGTGTTATATATTTTAAATGTGCTTTTGTTATATTATCAATGACCAGGTTACAACACGACAGTTGATTTTAACAAATTCCCACTACAATTACCTAGAACTAGGAACTCTACAATTAAAGATTCTGATGATGTCGATCAATCCTCAGTTGTTGAGGAAGAGTTACGGATGTGCAACTTTCGAAAACTCTCCACTAATGACGTTAGCAAAATAATTATGCAATTCAAGAGCAAATCTTGTTGTTTAGATACACTCCCATCCTGGTTAGTCAAGGAAAACTTGAATGTGTTGTTGCCTGCTATCACAAACATTGTTAATAGTTCTTTATCTAATGGTGTGTTTCCATCCAATTTGAAACGATCCATTATAACTCCGGTTATCAAAAAATCTACCATGGATCGCAATGTACTTAAGAGCTACAGACCGGTCGCAAATATCAGTTTTTTATCAAAAATAATTGAAAAAGCTGCGGTATGCCAAGTGACAGACCATGTGGACAGCCATTGCCTCGGTGAAGTTTTCCAATCTGCTTATAAGAAGCACCATAGCACCGAGACTGCCTTACTTCGGGTAAAGAATGATATCCTGCAGTCTATGGATAAAGGTAAAGCTGTCCTCATGGTCTTACTCGACATGTCTGCAGCTTTTGACACGGTCGACCACAAGATCTTGGTTGACAGGATGGAAAGTAAATTTGGTATTGTTGATTCCACAAAATCTTGGTTTAAATCATACTTTGACTGCCGCACCACAAGAGTTACAATTAAGAACCAGTTTTCCAGACAACATACTTTTCATTACTCTCTCCCACAAGGGTCTATAATTGGGCCACAAGCTTTTACTCTGTACACCTCACCGATCGGTGACATAATACGTGATCACAGCATTTCATTCCATTCTTATGCTGATGACATCCAATTATATAGTGAATTCGATCCAAAGGATGAAGATAACTTAAAATGTAAACTTTCTGATTTGACTGCTTGTATTGCCAACATTGACAATTTCATGGTTAAGAACACTCTTCAACTTAACCAAGACAAAACCGAATTTATTGTTTTTGCATCCCCTCGCATTCTCCCAAAGTTATCAAACATTACCATTGAGCTTGGTAATACACAGATTTATTCATCGGCCACTGTAAAAAACCTTGGTGCCATATTAGATGGTAATCTGAAAATGACTGACCATATCAATTCGATTTGTAAATCTGTGAATTTCCATCTCCGAAACTTGTGGCGTATTCGTCGCTTTATTACATTCGATGCTTGCCATAATGCTGTCAGAGGGTTGGTCCTTTCACGTCTCGATTATGCCAACTCCCTTTTGTTTGTAGCACGGGAAGCTGATCTAAAACGTTTACAGCGCCTGCAGAATAAAGCTGCCAGATTGGTTTTCAGTTGCGGCAGGGACCAGCCCTCTGCACCATTGTTGAACAGTTTACATTGGCTACCAGTCAAGCAAAGTATTAGCTACAAGTTACTGATGTATGTTTTTAAATGTATGCATTCCACCGCTCCAAGTTATCTTGTTGAACTCATTCATCTTCTGAGAAACCAATCAACGCATGAATACAGGGCTCGGCTTCGTTCCTCATCAGATCTCACTCGTCTTTCTATTCCCAGATCTTTTAAGACTGCTGGTGATTCTTCATTCATTGTTTGTGCTCCTCGGTCGTGGAATGAACTTCCTATTGATCTGAAAGAGGCAACATCCATTCCTGTGTTCAAGCGGCTGCTTAAAACACACTTGTTTCCTGTGTAGATTTGCTTGTATTTTTCCATTTTTTTCCCTTTTTCTGTGTTTATTTCTTATTGTAAGGCGCTCTGTTCTTTGTAGGGCGCCATATAAGAACTTGGTAATAATAATAATAATAAATAACTACAATTGTTCTATTAAAAAATGAAAATAACAGTTATAAGTTTTACAACTTGAAAGACAAAATGCTTGCAAAACCAATTACATTTCATAATCTCAAATTCAAAAGTGTCGAATGGCAAAGAGTGTTATATTCTTCATACGCTGGTTTAATTGCAAAAAAAAGATAATGGTTTCAATGGTTTTATGAAAAATATCTACTGGCATATTTCCTACTTTTTTTTTAAAGAATTTGTTTCAAAAAATGTAGGGCGTCTTTTAAAAATTTAAGGCAGCTTTCAATCTTTTTTGAACCATATGTCCATGTTATTGTGGTAAGCAATGTTACAGATAATTATTTTTTTATATATATTCTACAGATAGTTATGTGATTTTATAAACTCTTACACAAACGGTTTTACTACTTTTTTCCACAATGTAATTTGAAAAAAAAAATGAAAAATTGAAAAAAAACACAGTCTAAACAAATTTTAAAAAAGATAGACTTCTTTTACTTAGCAGTCAAGTTAGCGCCGAAACAGTAAGGTCACGGGTACGAAACAGGTAGTAACTGATAACTATCGTGGAAAACTTTACAGAAACCCGGCGAACTGATCCACATCACAGATGAGGAATTATCGGAATATCAAGTTTCAGCCCTAAGAGGTTTCTTCAGAGCCGGGAATGATGTTTAGATTAGAATAGAGCTAATTGGTCAACGTAAAATTCCGAAGCTAATAATGTGAAAATTCCTTTTTTTTCGACCGATTTTTTCCCAATAAAATTTAGCACAGACAAGCATGCAGAGATGCATTTTAAAGGCAAAAAAAAAAAAAAAAAAAAAGTTTGTTTCCCGTGCGCCGCGCGCATTTCGTTTTGGTGTCATATATTTGCGCATTTCATTTTTTATTTGATATTTTAGAAAACATAAATCAAATAGCCAATTTGATAAAAAGAACGGGGAAATCGCAAAATTTTTACAAAGAAGTGTTTTCTTTTCAACAAAGACTTGAAACCGGACAGGTTTCTTACTAAAAAAATCATCACCCATGCGGATTTTCAATCAAAATTTGCCTTAGCACCTCTTGAAACAATACAACAAAATGAAAACAAAATAAAATAAAAAACGCATTTCGCATTTATGTTTTTTGACCACCTACAGGAAACAAACTTTTTTTTTTCCCTACTACGTAAAATATTAGGTCCAGACGGATGTTACCCCTTTTTATATACATAAAATTCAATACGAAAAGCACATATGAATGCAAGAATGACCCAAGTCCACTATCTAAAATGGCCCCCTGAAAAGCATTAAAAGCACAAATACTATAGAAAAATCATGTTTCATATGATAATTGACCTAGCCAAATTTGCATAAATTAAACAACAGACATATTGTGAAGGTTGTTTTGTTTTTCTTAACAACAATTCCTGTGGCTATGGTGTCACTTTTGCATTCCGATATTCAAAAGTAAGTTTATTCAACATGTCCACAGAAAAAAATATCAAGGCAAACAATCTCTATCGACATTTCTCAGACATAGTTACACCCTGAATGTATCCTTATTATTCAAATGTCAAGATAAAGCTAACACATCATTCATCTAAAGTACACACGTGGTGTTATTCAGGTACGAACCTTTTCGTTTGGACACGCACATTCCTATCACCCAGTCTGAGCTCAGTACACGCAGTGTAATTTGAATTATGTCTCGCGTCACTGGAGTGAAATATTTTGTGCTGGTCAACCAAAAGCCAAGAGAAAACACGTTTAATGATAATGATAAAGTTAATTTTTATTTGCACGCAATACATCATATGTATGCCTTTAACCCTTTGTGTGTTTCTTATATAGTGTTTTAGATTCAGATTTCTAATTAAAAATTCATATTTAGCTATTAAAGACTACAAAGTGTAAAAAACAGTTGTTGAACACTCATCCGCAAAGGAATCCAACATTCAAGATGATTGTTTTGCTTTATTTATCGACTGCAGTCAGCTTCAAATTTCCTCCAGGCACAACGACTTGGTGCTTGCGTGAGTTCATCATGTTGTCTGCATGTACTTAAGGGCCCTGTCAACCTTTCGTTTCAGATTTTTTTTCTCTGTAACTCAGCAGTAGATAATTAAATTAGTGGATAATTAGAAGCGGATTTGCGTACTGAACATGATGATGTGGTCATTACGGACCAAAATGTGTAAAAATCATGTTCTTTGGCCCAAAATATTACGGGAAAGCTAAATTTTGCTTTGGTGGAATTTTAAACTATTTTACTTTTAAAATCAAGAAAGCAATATCTAGGATCATATTTCTCTTTTTTTTTTTGATTGTTTCTTAGTTTTTGAGATATTGTCAAAAAGTGGTCCAAAAATATCACAAATTCCACCGCTGCCACCTTTGTTTTGATAACTATGACACTTTTTGACCTATTTTTGCAAACATTTCAAAACCTAAAAAAAAAAAAAAAAAAAAAAAAAGTGCGTTCCTAAA
>JXSR01S018206.1:6309-17580 GCA_000969725.1 Ophiothrix spiculata
CCCCATATCGTGTCGTGTTCTTACTGTGTTTTTATTATTATTTTGTATGTCGATATGGAAAATAAATTGATATGATATGATATCAGTTTTTGACCAAAAATGTCAAGTTTGGCAAAAAAGCCAAAAACTGTATGTAAAACCATTCTGGAAAGCTTTTAACTTAAATTTGCATTTGTGAAATGTTGAACATTTTTATTTTTTGGAATTTAGAAACAAATATCTAGGAAGGTTTTTCTCAAATTTTTGATTTGTATCTTATTTTTTTTAAAAATGCCAACATAATGACTTTTTGGCATTTTTACAAAAAATAAGATGAAAATCAAAAATTTGAGAAAACCCTTCCCAGACACTTGTTTTTAAATTCCAAAAAAGCAAGAAGTTCAAAATTTCACAAATGCAAATTTCAGTTAGGCTTTGCCGAAATCTGCATATTTGGTCAAAAACCGATATCACCAATATGTTCAGGGTAAAAATCATCTTCTAAA
Source organism: Ophiothrix spiculata (assembly GCA_000969725.1). Classification (NCBI taxonomy): domain Eukaryota; kingdom Metazoa; phylum Echinodermata; class Ophiuroidea; order Amphilepidida; family Ophiotrichidae; genus Ophiothrix; species Ophiothrix spiculata. The sequence goes on from JXSR01S018206.1 coordinate 6,795, forward strand.
AACGTATACTTTTATATGGTTTATGCAATTAGTTAGAATACAAAAAACATTTATGCTTGTTTAAGGTCTACCCAGCCATAAAGTATGAATTTCAATTTATTTGGGCACCAATGTTAAGATCTCATTTTTTTTAATGTTCAGTATATATGAATTTTTTGAGCTAATTATTCTATACATTGGTAGTCTGGAATACCCAAGTACTTGTATTGTAGTATTTGTTATTTTAAATGATTTTCATTTTCCTTTCTGCATTTTTAGGTACAATATACCCATGCCATAGTAACAATGGTGGATGCGCACCCGATGCTAAATGTGAGACAACGTACCGAGGACAAGTCATGTGTCAGTGTCCACCAGGACTGTCTCTTATAGACCAGTTCAGATGTGTCAATGCAAGTAAGTTTGATGGTAACAATGGTGCATGTGCACCTGGTGCTACTTGTGATGCAAAATACAGGGGACAAGTCATACGTCTGCATCCTCAAGGACCATCTCATGTAGACCAGTTCAGATGTGGCAATGCAAGTAATAAATTTTTACTGTGACCCTACACCAAAGTAAGAAATAAACTTTTTGGGTTCAACATTACAATTTACAATAATCAAACTGTAAATCTAATTTTGAATCAGTAACAATATATTTATATCTGATATTAACGATGGATTCAAGAAGTGACAAACAGTACTGGAATAATCCTCAATAAACTGAAGGACCTAGTGTCCTTCAGATACCCGACATTGGGTGAGGTGTATTGTCTGTTCCCGCAACCCTGAATGCATAAAGTTACCAAGTGATCTCAGGCTTCAGAGGAACTATAAATCTTCAAATGGTTAATGTCCGCAAATTCAAAGAACCTCAGAAATTATTTCCAAATGATACAAAAAATAAATGATATCTCCAATCCATTTCCAAAAAGTGTAAAATATCTGTCTAATCCACAACAACTGTCAAATAATGTAAAAATCCACAGTGTTTCTGCAATCTTGAATTCTCTACAGCTATACAAGTATCAATAAATTCATCCAATCCATCGTGGAGTTATAACTTCAACAAGATCCTGTCACTTTGTAAGTTGTGTAATACAAACAGCAAGTTATAGCTATATGTAAATATCATATTCAAAATAATAGCCCATTTTCATAACAAAAAAGACTCATTGTTAATTTGCAATACATTAAAAAAGCATCCAGCTCATCTTCAAATTGCATTACTTTTCTCAGCATTTCCAGCAAACACAATCATGAAATCTCCAGGCAACTGTTCATGTAGATATATGTAGTAAAATATAGATATGCATTAGCAAATAAAACAAAGCTATAAAAGGGTCCATTGCTCTCTTGTATGCAAATATCTCATGATCATGATGGAATTTGTGGAATATATTGGTCGGTGTAAACTTGGAGTGTGGGTACTATTTTCCCAAGAGTAAAGATCAAATGAAAGAAAAACAACCACCGTCAAGTTTACCAAGTGACCAAGTAAGATCACAAAATATTTGGTGGTGTTATCATCTATTAATATTTTTGTTCATTGGTTGTTAAAAGTCCAATTTGTAATTAGACCTGTAGACTCAGATAATGGCATCAGGCATGTGAACTCAGCATGGGAATGACATTAAATTGAAAAATAGTCAATTTTCTTCAAAAATAGTGCATTACTCCATCATCATTGGGTTTGTTTTGTTTGAAGGATATAGTGCAACTATTTTTTAGCTATGTGACCTGTTTTTAATCAATCATTGAACAATAATATAATCTTAACCCACTTCAGGTTTTGCACCACTAGATAGCTACTGGGAACCAAGCTATGATCAATTAAGTGTTCTATTTGCTCATGGTCAAACTGTGTAATATAATATGAAGATTTAGAATTGAATTGTTAAATTTCAGTGTCTTCTTTCATTTTCTGACATTTTATTTGACAGTTTGTCAGAAATCAGTTTGTCAGAAATCATTCCGCCAGCGTGATTCGTTAGAAATGGACCTGATCACAAAATTGCAACATGAGGGCGTTATAATAACAGGGTTAGCAGCCCACCAGGGATAATTATTTTGCTTTTTTCAAGTCAGGGAAATATCAGGGAATAAGTTAAAAATGCCTCAAATCAGGGAAAAGTCAGGGAATTTTGATTGACCCAAAGATCGAAAGTTATCAGTCAGACTCATTTTCCCCAGTGTGTCAGGTCTCTATTCTTCTACGTTCTCATGCGTGGTCGTAGGATTTGAAAAGTAACCTGTTTTCACATTTTGTCGTTAAAGAATTATCATGGAATTTTGAGATTTCATCAGGAAAAAATCAGGGAAAAGTCGGGGAATTTAATTTAAAATACTTGGAACCCTGAATGACGCCATCACCAATTATTTTCATCAAAAGTTTTCATCAAAATTTTCCCAGGGCATACCCTATTCAGATTTTGACTGTTTATACAATACATTTTTTCACCCCATAATGCCCATTTATTCACCTAAGAATTCTAGATATGACAAAAACACCCTCAAAAATGACCACTTTATCATATGAAAGGATAGGAAATGCATTTCCTGGTGTTGAACCTTCAGGGCAAAAAATCTTGTGGAATATTCCTAACTCAATAATAAAAAAAAAAATCATGCAGTCAACCCATGGATTTCTGACACACTTCTGTACGGAAAACATCCAAAGAACTTGAGATGCTACAATCTGCGCAGAATAAATAAAGCTGCAAATTTCAATTATTCTGCTGCAAAGTTTGATAACTCAACTCCACTTCTCCATTCCTTACATTGGCACACAATTCATGAATGCACCTCATACTGTTACAAAATTTGTATTTATGGATACAAATAATTCATGGTAAGTCTCCACAGCAACTTTATAATGCATTTATCCCAAAGTCAAGACCATGCAATGAAGGGACCATTCACTCATTCAACAATAGATGCAACTCTTGACATACTATCAACCAAGTAGTTCATTGCTGACAAAAAGCATTTGCGACTCGTTCAAAGAGATTTTAAAAAGTTGTTTATTTCCATCGCAGTATGCTCATGTTTTTTTCCTTTAAGTGCTATGATCTTTTGAAATTGGCTCATTATAAAACCCATTTGTTATGTTATCATGTTGTTTTATAAAAGTAAAGCTACCGTATCCACTCATCTAATTCAGCTATTGATTAATGTATATCGTCTTTACAGTTAAGTTATTACAAACCAGTGTGCCAAGGCTTAAAATATTTAGTTAATATATATGCAAGTATTTCAATTAGATGGGTAGATACGGTATGGCCACAATACTTAATACAGTTGGCAGCGAACAGCATAGTGATGTTTATATGACCATTTTAGACAAATTTTCAATAGCGTCTGTTTTGCAAAATTGTGCCCATAGACCGTTAGAAGTTAATAAAAATGGTTAAACATTATTAATGAATTTGTTGCTAGTTCTAAGGCCGTTATAAAGGTAATTGTAACCATACTTTCATTCAATGTAAGATTTTCTGGTCAAATCCCCTTTATTATAGTATGACTCTCAGAATGGTTCTCGCCCGTTCTCACTTTAACCTGGTATGTTTTATTTGCAGATAATAACAGTGTATGTATGAGTGAGAACAGTTTTGTGTGTGATGATGGCGATTGTAGACTGTATGAAGATAGCTGTGATGGCGTCACTCATTGTAAGGATGGGTCTGACGAAGCGCCACGATACTGCAGTAAGTATGGTATCAGATTGGGACAAGTGTTTAACCCACTGAGAGGTTTATGTATCATCTTTTAACAAGCCACAACTCCCATATGCTCTTCTGAAATTACGATAGTGGAGTTTCACTCAATAGTCTTTGTCTTTACTTTCCCAGATAACAAAGTTTAGTTGGCCCAACGTTGGGCCAATGTTAGCCGATTACGTTCGGCCAACATTGGCAAATGACATCGGGGCCCATGTCATTTTGTCCATCGGGCCGATATCGATGCGATGTCAGTATTAGCGCGATGTAGGACCAACGTCGGCATTCTGTAGGCTGAATATTGGGCCAATGTCAGAAAATCAGCATCAAAGGCAAATCAAGAAGTGAATTTGAAAATCTCTAGTAATTTTGATTGATTTTTACCTAGTGGATTTCTCTCACTCGGTAAGGAGGTGGTACCCTCCTGAATGATGGGAGGACATACCAATAAGTATGTCTTGCTTTGCTGCCTTGTTTAAAATAGCACAGGTATTACAAGAATACAAGTATACCGTATGCTGAAATACTACATCAGGTCACAACTGAAATGTACATAATTTCTGTGGTGTATTGGTTCATTTTGTTTGCATATTTCACTTCAAAACCTTGAACTCAAGTTCATGTATATGTAGAAAATATAAATTGAGGTAGAGACTAGCGTAAAATAGCTTAATTTGGACGAAATTAACCCAAACTAGAATTTTATCCGGCCAAATAAAATCGGTCTATTAGCTCCACCCACATTCTATTACGTCATGAAAGTCGGTTTAATGTCGGTTTACCATCCATCTGCCAACCAAATTACATGATGTTAATCCAACAGTGGCCCAACATCGGCTCTGCGACCGCGACCGTGCCGACCATTGCCAATGTTGGCCCAACCATGTTTTGCTATCTGGGTTAACATTTCTTACCTTTGAACTTTGAACTTACAAGATTTAAATTATGTGGCATAGTAATTGTACAGCACATACTGTACTTTACCTAACGTAGAGGAAGAAACTTGTAAAGGACCAGTAAAAATTGTAGGCGACCTCTCCTAAACTCTAAATACTGACCAGGAAAATGCATTCCATATTGTAAATGCTAATGTGACTGTTAATGCAACATGCAAAGTATTGATGTAATTTATTAATGATTTTTATAACCTTATATAATCGCTGTCATATATGTTTCTCTACTAGATGTTAGACAGTGCCGACGTGGCTACTTCCAGTGTAGGAATAGTACTAAATGTATTCCTGTGAGGAGGCGATGCGATTCGGTTAATGACTGTGGCGATAACAGTGATGAGGAACGATGTTGTAAGTAGCAAGTATTTGTGGGGTTATTTCAGTTCGGCGGAACTCACAATTCGGATACGTATCCTAATTCGGATACCCACGTACATTTCGTATCCAAATTGTGAAACCCGTATCAGAATAAGGATACGGAGAAGTATTCGAATTCTGATATGCCTGTTGTGGCGCAGGAAACAAACCGATAGCGCAAACTGACAAGTACATGTAGAAAATCTTTCTTGCATTTATGATAAATGTATTTGTGGAAATTCAAATGTCATTTCCATATCTGCAATTCCAGCGGGACAGCTTCGAAACATGTCCTGATAGCTCCTTATCACAGAATTTAGATGATAAATGATGATAATGATGATGACTTTTATACATACCAGTATGGTGCGCAGCGAAGCTGAATATTCATTTCAGCTATTTTTAATCCAAATTCAGATACGGGTATCAGAATTTTTATACGGAGTATCCAAATTCAGATACGTATCCGAAATGTGAGTTCCGCCAAACTGATTTAGATACAGGCATTAGAATGTTCAGGTTTTTACCTGAATTCAGGTATTTTCATATTAAAAAATCCACAATTTCTTTGAATTTCAGCCTATTTTTGCTCTTTTTTCATCATTTTCAGGTATTAAATCATTTTCAGGTATTTTTATGTATGTGTGTTCTCATGCCTGTAGATATCTCTGCATTATTTTTGTAAAAAAATGAATTTCTAGATTTTTTTGTTAATTCTTTACAAAATAAGAGCATAGGAATGTGTTGTGGGTAAGCGGTTAGAGCATCAAATTTGGCTCAAAACTAAAAAACTTTATTTTTTATCAGGATTGGTATCAGGATACCAATTCAAGGATTGTGAGTTCGAATCCCAGAACTGCCGCTCGTGCTACTAAAAGCCCCAACAGTAACATTGTCATGTCTACATGATCAGCCAATATGCGACTGATTAAGTCTAGAGTTTAAATTAGATTAATATTTGTGCCAACTTATTGAAATGCAGCTTAGTCTGTCCTTCTGAGTATCCTAATGGATCGATTTAAACAGACAAGACAAGAGTGTGTTGTTCAGGATTTTTCCTTGCACGTTTGGGCTCTGGTTCAACTTCAAGTTGGAGCCAAATTATTAAAAGCAAATTTAAAGAAATTGCAGATTCGGAAGAATATTGCGACCATTGATATGCCTGAATTTGAGCAACAAATCCAGATCTTCTGTTCTTTGCATGAAGTATTTAATGTGGTCTTGTATCCTATATAAAAGTAGGTTTTACGAAAATAGGTGTATGCCTATTTCAGGAATAATGTTATCCTGGTTTCTGTGATTTTGCATTTCAGCTGGTGAATGTGAAGCTCATGAGTGCGATAATGGTCAGTGTGCACCTGCTAACTCCAGATGTAACCATCAACTAGATTGTGCGGACGCTTCTGATGAGATTAATTGTCGTAAGTAGACCGAAATCAAATTACAACCCAAATTATGATTGTACCTGTATTGACTTAAACTGAATTTACATTTGATGCAAACAACTCAAGCATGAAGCATGTGTGCATGAGAATTTGAACTCAAAAATTATATTCGCACATGCTCTGTGCAAGTAGACATGGAGTATAAATTTAGCTTGAAACATCAACCTTAGATATAGAGTGGAGATATCAGACTCCATATACCGGTCCGTGTAATGCCATCGTCAGCTATGGAGCTCAAATTGGGGGTAATCAGCTACACTCAGTTCCCGCCCAAATCAACCTTGGACACATCCATTCGGTTGATTGTACACACAAAACACACAAATGATATGCCAAACTGTATGCAAAATGTGTGTTTAAGTTTTCATTATTTGTGCACAACGGCAAGTTGTGATGCATTATTGGCCAAACTCGAATACCCCAATTTGATCCTCATACCAAAATAAAAAGGCCCCAAGTTTAAATTTCACACCTTTGGTGTTTTACTTAGCCTGATGTTATTGTTGCAAATTGCAACAACAATGGTGAATGGTTGAAAACCGAGAAATACAAATCAAAGTTGCGGTATAAAAGCCTGTATTTCAGTACTTCGGGAAAGCAGTACTTCCCTTGCTTTGCACTACTGAGTCACTAGTTTGATTCCAGGTCCTGGAACTGTTTGCTCACTTCCACAGGTTCTTCTCCATGTACTCCTGTATCCAAAAATGATTAAAGAAATATCTTGTACCCCAATGGAAATAAGCTTCAGTAGAGGCTGTCTTGGGTTATTCTTGGCAATTAGCCAACAGAATTCTTTGCACAGCAAATATTACTGCTTATTGTCGGCAATTGTGACTGTGTTTGACAGCGGAGACATGCATTTTGCAATATTAAGGCACAGATGCTGTGTTATTCATTGCGCAGTTTTATTGTCTCGCCTGAACAATTTTTCAGAAGAGACAAACCATTCCTTAAAACTGTCCGCCATCCGCCGTCCGCATTTCTTGTCCGGAGCAAATCTCGGAAACCGTATGCCCTATGTTGATGATATTTGGTGAGTGGGTAGGGTTGGTGCTGAACTGGCGCTGCGTACAATTTGAACGCAAAGTATGCATATTAAGTACCTAATTTGCATAATTTATGCGTGATTTGGTATTTTAAGTATATCTCCTAAACCATTAGGGCTATGGTAATGAAACTTGGTGACATGAAGGGGTTCGGGATTAGCACACGCGCCGCGCCTTTTTGGGGGGTGCGGTGAAGGTCATTCAAGGTCAAAAGGTCATTTGAGGTCAAATTTTTAAAATTGTTTGAAAAGTTGACCTGAGGTCATCTAAGGTCATTTTGAGGTCAAGGTCATATCTCATGAACCCCTGACTTAGATCAATACGCATACCCTACTCCTATCCTATCCTATTCCACCCCACAACCGAATGATTAAGGCGGCGGTCAATTCAGTAGGCGGTCGATACGCAGGCGAGACTACTGGTTCGCGAACCATCTTGTTTGTACTTCCAACTTCAATTGATTATAGAAATAACTTTTTCATAGTATTATCATTGCAAATCCATCATCCTATCGCTCTTTTTTCCAGCTCCTGCTGACTGTAATGAATGGGCAGCTGATCTATTAGGCACTCATGCTACGACAGGTTTTATCAGCTGCAACTCTACCTCTGTGTGTATCCTACCTACATGGTTATGTGATGGGTCTAATGATTGCGGGGATGGTGCCGATGAGAAGAATTGCAGCATTAGTAGTAAGTTGACATGGAGTCTTGTTTAAAAGTTTGTAAGCTCAAAATACTTCACCAAGTGTAAAAGTATTCAAATGCAGTTTTCAGGTAGATAGATTTATATTCAATTGATTTGTTTTGGACAGCTATCATTATCAGTCTTTTGTCTGCCATAGTTAACCGTGAAAGAGAGGTTCCTTCGACCATATTCATCTAAAAAATTGTCACACTAAACTGAAGTGAAATATATTTTATGTATCCATTATTTATCAAAGATTTAAGGATAATGTTTAATGAAACTCGCTGTCCTGTAAATGGCATGGGTTTTCTTGGGCAGTTTTTTAGCTTAAGGGTAAATATTTGAGTTAACAATTTGTCTGACTTTATTGAATCCTATTTCAGGCCTTCCTAGTTCCCAGACCACTTGTCCATCCGATGAGTTCCAATGTGCTGGTGGTATGTGCATCAGGAGTTCTTGGGTCTGTGACGATGATGATGATTGCGGCGATAGGTCGGATGAAGCCAACTGTGATAAATCAGGTTAGTACAAGAATATTTAGAATTAAATCAATACAACCAGAAAATTATTCACAGAGTAAACCGACATAGCAGGTGATACAGTCACCCTTTGACTATACTCTATAAACCTTGAAGTATGCAACAAGCAGCAGATTAACGCACATAAACCAATATGACCATATGGGGAAGTAAATTAGTCCATATTTCACAAATCATAACAACGTACCAAATCTTACTGAATATTCAAATGAACTTATGATTAATGTTTGTCAATGTGGTAGCAACAAAATTAGCTCGAAATAATACCAAAATCATGAATTATTCATGAATAAATATTCATACGCAGTGATTTGGTCTTATTATCAATCCTAATCAATCATTACCAAGTCTCTTACACAATACAAAACCACCAGTTCCCAATGTTGTAGAATACAAAGGATATGCTATGGATCCCGTAACAGAGTTTGATTGCTTGTTGCCTACTTCAAGATTTATAAAGTATAGATTGTCATGTTGTAGACCTTGATGCCTGATGTTGAAGGTTAATGATGTCAGAATGATAAAACGGTGTCATCTTACAAGGTTAAGACTTTAATGTAGCATCCAAACATCCAATATATTTTGTCTGAACCCTTTGTTGCATCTTACTCTTCTCTCAAGCCAACAGCTCTCCCTATTCAAGTCCTTTTTGTCAATGCATGATCACTGGATCTAGTCAATTTAGTTTCCCAATAAAGGAGCCCCCAGAAAAATGTCTCCTTGACCCCTAAATGAAAGAAAAAAACATACAATGTTGAAATGTATTGTATATGATTAAGAGAAGCCCAACATTTTTTGAATATCATATTGCTATTTAAACTCTTGATATGCTTTACAGAAAAACGCACTTGTGATTCCAATCATTTTGCCTGTGATAATGGCCACTGTATCCCCAATCGTTGGAAATGTGATGGTGACAACGACTGCGGAGACAATTCAGATGAAGCTGGCAAGCTCAATTGTGGTAAGTCAAATTGTCTATTAATTTTTGCGAATTGGACAGTGATATGGGGGAGGGGAGCTTTCACCAAAGTGATTTGTACAACCAGCTGATCCAGATGAAGTCATTTGGCGATGTCACAAGGCATCATCCCACTGGACCAGTTTCAACAACCATGACTATCCACTGAGGAAGACAGCATGATGGATTGTCAAAAAAACCTATGGAAAACAAGTGAGTTTTCTAGTTGGAATTTTTCTCATGAAATTGGTAATTATAGGTTAAATATGATTTTATCCCATTGACCTTATGCAATTAATGGCATCAATGATTTTGTACATGACAGTGTCATTTTGACCTTGTTTTTGTGCAGAGAATGTTAGCTGTAATGGAGAGCAGTTCCGTTGTCGTGAGCAACGTCGCTGTATCCCTATGTCATGGGTATGTGATGGTGATAATGATTGTGGTGATGCATCTGATGAAAAAGATCCAGATGGATTCGGAGGTGGCTGTGGTGAGTTAACTTACAAACTTACATAGATCTTTGTCTCACAAACTTGCTGCATTAAGAATGTAATTTGAAAAAAATTGGTGTAAGTTTGATGAGGAGATATTAATCTTGTTTTTAATGCCTCATTGCTACGTTGTATCAGTTAAAACTATTTGAAGTAGTTACTGTGATATTTAGTTATCCCTCTTTTTTTTTATGCAATATAGAAAAATATTTATTTTTGATACTGTGTGAGAGTGAATGGGGATAACATAATTCATCACTTTGTAGATTAATGCCAGTGAAAACATATATATTTCATCCATAAAATGAACAAAATGCCACTCAGATTTGAAAAAAAAAATGATCAAAAAAGATTAACTACATAATATGAGTAAAAGTGTTATCAATTGTTTTAAAGAATTCATATAAGCCTAGTGATAAATTTGATAGCAGAAAATTTTCAGTTCTTATTCTTTCAAAAAAATCTTTTGTAAATTACTCATCATTTTCACAAATTGTTATTGGTCATTACCCGTACTGAAATGATCAAAATTATTCACAAACATATTTTGTTTGTTAAACTATGTAACTGGGGTCTGATTACCTCTACGATGTTGACTGAAACT
>JXSR01S018206.1:40858-52264 GCA_000969725.1 Ophiothrix spiculata
CATAAGAAATAAAACAATCAATTTTGCTTGCGAAGTTACATTTTCGACCATAACTTTTGAACGGAAGCTCCGATTGTTGTCAAACAAAAAGCAAAAGAAAGGTAATTTTGTCCTTTATCTGAATTTGCAATTTTCATTTTTAGGCCTTTCAAAGGCATATTCCCCCTTAACCCAATAACTTTTATTTTTTTCTGCAATCTATTTGTACTTATGTTCAGATTTTATGAGCTAAACTTAATCAAAAAAGTAGTTTTTCAAATTTTTGTGGGTTTTTTTTTCAATTAAAAATAATTTTTCTTTTGTTTTGACAGCCATTTTGAATCCGAACATCCAATTTTTAATTTGTTTGTGTGTTCCCTGAATTGTGCTGCATTTTTTTTGTAATATTTGACTTGTCACAAATAGCTAGCTGATAATTGCTTTTGATGTTTGTGTTTTGTAGGTCCGCAATCCACGCCATCTCCATGTTCTGTAGGTGAATTCAAGTGTGCCAATAAATACCAGTGTATACCAGTAGCATTGATGTGTAACTATGTAGCAGACTGTGATGATGCAAGTGATGAAGAGAACTGTCAGGCTGCTGGTGAGATCAGATTGTTTTTTTCATGTGTATATGATAAATATACTAAAATTAAGCATGGAAACGACATACTTTCTACTTTAAGGCTGCTTAAAAATCCAACAACGCCAGTATGACACTGGTGAATGCCTGAGATGCCTGGTCGGTTACCGATCAGCCACTTGTTGTTATTGCACCATAACTGAAGACATCGTATTAAAGCCGCAAGGTTTTAACTCAGATTTGAATTCTTGCGGCATGCTTCCAGCATCTCAATGGCTCACGGACATAGCCTGGTGTCCGTTGAATTTCTACCTGGTATGACGCAGTAAGCACATCGTAACCTCGCCACAAGGTTATGTGACCAGGGTTTAAGTTACAGGAATGTAAATATGGAAAAAGTAGGAAAAAACTGATTGGGATGAACTTTTCAAACACCTTGATGCATCTAAGAATATCTGGAGCCTAAAAGTTGGGATTTTGAAGTATGTTAATTGTGGTTATTATTTTGATGTTTAAAACATGGATTGGTTAATTTTCGTCTGTAGGCACTTTATGTGAAGCTACCAATACTGTGTGTGAGCACCAATGTGTCAACACTACCAAAGGGTTCTACTGCACCTGTGAAGCGGGATATGAGCTCCATCCTAATGAGAGAGATTGTTATGGTAAGTAAAAACACATGCATCATACTTTCAGTTATCCCTTTGTTTATGCAATATTGCAAATTTTACCACTGCTTTGAGTTACTACATCAAGCGGGTCGAGGCAGAATTCGCAAAAGAACTACACCGCGGTGATATTTCTGTATTGATTTGTTTTAAAATTAAGCTGAGGTTACGTAATTGGCTGTTGATTTACATATGTGGAAATCTAAGAAGAGCAAAGATTGAATGCTATACTTTATGTATGTGAGGAATATGGCACATTTTTGTGTACTCATCATATAATGTGCCACAAAAAGGACAAACAAAGAACTTAGTATATAATTTGAACAGGACAGCACAGTATCGGTACAAATGGGTATCAAGGGTAAGTCGTGGAGAACCAAATTTTGTTCCTTATCAGTTACCAAACCAAATGTTGTTCCTTATAGGAGTTGCTTAGTTGACAGAAACAACATTGAGTTATGTCAATGATTTCCTAACTCATTGTAATAACAAAAGATAACTGTCTTGTGATAATTTGGTATACAGTAATGACCTATTAATTTGACAGTAGCACACTAATTGTATTGTACATTTGTCTTTAAGTTTTCCGCCACAAAGGAGCATTTATTTATTCTTGTGCTTATATAAAAATGACATTACAATAAACATAGTAAACAAAATGTATTACACAAAAAATTTATCAAAGAGAAAAGTGTTAAGACTATAGTATAATGAACAGTAAATATGCATGCTTTTTAAATATCATCTCCTCATTAGGAGTTTACCACTTATCAAGGAAACTGTGCAACAAAATTTTTTCCCAGGACAAAAAATAAATTGAAGTGACCCAGTTGTTCATTCTACTTAACTGATGAGTCTAAGATTTTATTTGAGACTTTTTCCCCCCTTTTTGTCTTTCTTTTTTTTTATAATAACAACAGACAAGGATGAATGTAAAGATTTTGGCACCTGTCCTCAAAACTGCAACAACATACAAGGTTCCTATCAGTGTACATGTCAAGAAAATTACCAGTTACTGGAAGAATCACTGCCAACGCCAACGCCGGGTGCTCAACACAGACGTGGACCTGCACAAAAACATGCTTTCTGCCAGGCAAAAGGTAGGTTAGGGTTCTATTGTATTTATCTTTATAGACCTTTTCAAAAGAGGCCTTTCTGAAAATTCACCAAGCAGATTTTGCTCTATCCAACAATTGCCAACAGAGAAAGTGCCTCCTTAACATAATACCAAGAATGCAAAGTTCACGTAAACGTAAACTGATTGTGTATGAATTTGAACTTGTTATTAGGGTTTGCTTTAGAAAGGCACTTTTCAGAGATATTAGAGTGGCATGACCTGAGGTAACTCACAGTTTTAAGCTTCATTCTTTCTGTTGGTGAGTATATGGTACCACCAGCCAAAGAATTAGTGCATCTTGTCATGTATGTGTCTGGATAGAATTATTATTCACTTTTATTGCACTGAAAATGCAAGAAAATTCCCGCCCGCAGGCCAGAAAGTTTCGTTGACAAAACATGCATGTTAATGAGCTTGTACGTGTTTTGTTGAATAAAAGTCCAAGTGATCTGACATTCTAGAGATTCCCAAATGGATGTTGAAAATGTCTGTTACTCAAACAAGCATGTTTGCTGAGCTTTCTTTGGATGTTAATGCAGATACCAAGCTAATTTAGGATTGGTCTTTGTGGATATTTCTGGTTTGTAAGTTTGGTTTTGATAGGGACGTACCACATAGAAATTTGAAAAGCAACCCATCCAAATACCAATTTTCAAGAATAGGCAACCCATCCATGAACCAAATCATTCCCTTTGGCACAAAGTTTGGACAATTTTGAAAAGAAAATCCACAAAAATACCTAATTTGCACGAATAAGGACCAATTGAAATACCAGAGAGCCTGATTTTGCACTCCTATAACCACTTTGAACCTCCCCCCAACTGCCCCCCCCCCAACTAGCTTGATGCCGGACAAGATATGCACCATTCTCAGAACCACCATGTTGTTGTTCTTTGATATTAGGCAGCATAGAGAAAAGTAAACAAATTAAACTGGAAAAATTGATTTATTTCATACTAGTATTTTAATTGAAACTTAATGTATGTGCTACCATACTTATCACTCAATTGTATTATGCTATATGAACATATGGTGAAAATGAGCTATATTTTTCAATTGTTTATGTATGTAGGTGAACGCACATACCTATTGGTAGGAAATGATGGAGAACTCCTGAAGGTGAACCCTGATAATGGACAAATCCTTGGAGATACTGGATCTGGACAAGGCAATCGATTTGACGCCCTGGATGTACATATAGAAACAGGTCTCATGTTTTGGATTGACACTATGGCTGGAACAATTAATAAACGCCATCTTGATCCATCTAGACGTAAAAGAAGATCAGAGGATTCTGTCTTGGTAAGATGGTTTTCTGTTCAACTTTTTCTCTGAAAAGATAATTTTTTGCTTCCTGAAAATTGCCTTGTGTGGAAGGCACTTGCTAACAGCTAGAACATTTTTAATAAAATAATAATAATAAGAAATATATAATGATACTAATGGTTTATCTCAAATTCTAATGGTGATCTGCAGATCAAATTGTTCGAATTTTTACATTATTAAATACTTAAACAAACACAATGCAATTTGTAGGCCGCAACTAAATCATCACCAATATTGCAACATTGAAACAACATTACAAACACCACCCGGCAATGGGGATGAAGTGCCTTGCCCAAGGACGTAGCATGTTGGCATGAGCGGGGGCTCAAACGCGCAACCTATTGATTACAGGATGGCAATACTGCAAGATGGGCACTTTATCCACTCAGCCATGTATGCTCCTTGAATATAATTCATTTAGACTTCTAAGCAGCTAATAAATGATAATGTTTCATCAAATTATGAAGGAAACATACGTAATGCTGTTGATTCTAACTGGCCATAAATAATTTTGCATTCTGCCTCATCAGTGAAAGAGTCCCGTACCCCCCCCCCCCCCCCCCACCACCACACACACACACACACCCACACCAACACCCTGCCTACAAGTTTGACAAATATAGCTATAGCGATAGTCTTTGTTTGTTATTAGTCTGTACTCTACACTCGTATAACACATTTCTCTGAGATACTTAGGCTGGGTGTCTCTAAATTGTCAAACTAATTCTCCAATGTTCAGGTTGGCAATGTGAATTCCCCACGGGATCTCTCAATAGACTGGGCTGCAGCAAGGATTTATTTCACAGCAGATCAAAGCATCAAAGTTACCAACTTCAGTAGCGCTGAAACTTATACCATTGTGGATTATCATTTGCAAATACCACACAGCATCTTGGTCAATCCTCACTTGGGGTAAGTGTGCAACATTCATCATAGGCAAATACTATCAGTTCGTCATGTGAGTGCAAGAAAGTCGTATCTGCAATGGCTGCCCCAAGTTATATTTATTTTATGCGTTGTCACAAGAATGTGAAAAATCCCTCAAAATTTCCCTGTCTTATGTCAGTGGTTCTTGAAATGGTTCTTCAGGTGACACCATCACCTGAAGAACCATTTCAAGAACCACCTGAAGAACCATTTCAAGAACCACCTGAAGAACCAGTTCTTACCTGAAGAACCATTTCAAGAACCACCTAAAGAACCATTTCTAGAACCACTTGAAGAACCATTTCAAGAACCACCTGAAGAACCATTTCAAGAACCACCTGAAGAACCATTTCAAGAACCACTGACCCAAGACTAGAGATTATAAAGTGTGCAGTCCAAATTAATGACAAATGGCAGCTATTGCATATACGACTTTCTTGCACTCACATGACGACTGTTACCCCATGATTATATGATACAGAACCCAGATATCTCTCTGTATTGTGAGAGCAATGAATTTATCACATGATTGACATGAATATTATTAATAAAAAACAGACAATATGCATATTTTTACCATAGATAGAAAATTATCTGCATAAATTACAAGAACTTAAAACAGGTCTTTTGATTGGCGTAACCCAACTGACCCTTGTTTTCTATGAAGATTTTGTCCGGTTAGTGCTCAAAATCATGTCACAAGCTTCATGCAAATGAAATTAGATTATGCATGGAACCATAGTAGTGGAAGATGTGTAGATATGTAATTGGTGCAATATAGATAATAAATATAGGCGATTTATAGTGCGTTACCCCTGATTTGTAATTCTACGCAGCTTCAGCACACTCTACATGTGTTTGCAGACCAGTGTGGCTCCATTCCACACCAAGCATCATATCAGGTTCTGCAGCAACCTCTAGGGGCGCTGAACCTTGACCATCCCACATATGAGCCAACCCCGAGTTTCGTACAGGTTTCCATTAGACAGTTCCGTGTCCAAGGAAATTTCAGACAGCTCAGCATTTGGCACAACTAGTAAACAAACTCGGGACCTTCCGCACACCACAAGCAAGCACCAAATTGTTTAAGCTACAGCTGTATATAATATCAATCATAAATTAAACTTCATTTGAAATATTTGTTTAACTATTTTATTATGTTTTGTGTCCTACAGCCGTTTGTATTGGAGTGATTTAGGTACTGGCTTTGTGAGTTGGTCCAAGCTAGATGGAAGTCAGCGTACAGACAATATCCTACCTACACTGCACTATCCTACTGGCTTGGCTTTTGATTTCATAACAGAACTGCTGTATGTAGCTGATCCAAAGCAGAAAGTCATCAAATGTTTTAACAAAGATGGTGGAGATGAGAGGGTCATCTATCAGTTTACTGCTGGTAAGTCTGAATGATTAATTGAGTGATTGATTGATTGATTGAGTGAGTGAGTGATCAATTGAGTGATTGATTGAAGACTTTTAATAAAATATAAAAAATGATTGTTTGTTAAGAGACATCTGTGATCAAGTCCTCTATAAGTGATTTTGCAGTGCTTTATAAGGAAGACTAATTAGGTATTACCTCTGCATTTCCAATGCGCATAACTCGAGAATAGCTATAATGAGGCACATTTGCCTGAAAATGTTCACATGTTCTTTTAAGCCATCAGCCTGCTTGCAGATCCCAATGGCTTTATTAACTTGTAATATTTTCAGCGTTTTCTTATCCTTTTTGCTAGACTCAAAATTAACATTCAATTGGCAAACGATTTATACAAGATTATAAAATTTCACTGATTTCATATTTATTCTTTTTTTTTTCAGATGAAAATGGATTTACAGAAGCACCCTATTCCATCGATGTGTTTGAAGACTACATATATGGCACAACATACAGCACTAACAAAGTCTTCCGTCTCAATAAATTTGGAGAGGAATATACACCTCCTGGTGCTTTCAAGTTCAAGTATATCGTACCAAGTGGACTGACGCATACAAAAGGCATACTGGCTGTACAAGAACTGAAGCAACAAAGTAAGATTAATAGATTGATGCTATGGTCGCATAACCCGTCACGACCGATGTCTGGTAATAAGAAGGAAGTTGCAAGGCGAGAACATTGGTATGACATGGTGAATGCTTGCGTTGCCCGGTCAGCTGCTAGTTGTTATTGACAATACAGGAAGAAATAGTTAACAAACCGCAAGGTTTTAACTCTGAGTTAAATTCTTGCAGCATGCATTCAGCATCTCTTCGTCTTATTGACACCGATGTCCAAGCCGAGGTTATGTGACCAGGGTACAGAAAGGATTCCATGAAAGAAAACAATGATTATTTGAAACGCTTCGTAATTGTTGTCAGAGAATTTCTTTTTTCAAAGATATGACGATTTTTTTATAATATCAAATTAGCCTCAATCCTATTGGAACCAAATTCATTTTACGAATATAATACAAAAACTTACTAAGGTCATAGGTCACATATCAAAGTCAACGGTCATATGAGATAGGAGTTCTTGTAGTTCTGATAACTAGTGTTTATTTACTTTAAAAACTACTTAGGACAAGAGTTTTCTGCCTTAATTACTCAAAATCAATATTTCCGAATTCTCTAAATGTATTGTTTGTTATTTTTAGAAGTCATTATTTGATCTTTTACATTTCTATCACTCTTTTAATGCATCCTCAGAATTACCAAGTCTATGTTCTCCTGGGACGTCAACATGTTCCCCTCAACAGATGTGTATCAGTTCTGGAGAGACAGCTCGCTGTGTCTGTTTTGATCACTTCCAGAAAGATGGCGAAAACTGCACACGTATGTATATTAGATTTCATTTGGAATGAAAAACTTATGGAAATACTGTCGCCTTGAAATGTAGTAATGTCAAAAAAGTATTTGAAAATTATGGAAATGCTCTGGCCTTGAAATGTAGTAATATCAAAAAAGTATTTAAAAAATTATGGAAATGCTCTAAATGTAGTAATGTCAAAAAAGTAATAAAAAATATACAGAAATGGCTAAAATTTAGAAATGATTTTTAATATATCATTTTGTGATAGTGGTCTGACAATGTCCAGTGATTCAAATGTTTAATGTGTACCTCACATGGATTTACCAGTTGAAAGATAAATCAAAGCTTTTAAGGGTAATTTAATACATATTAAAAGAGAAACGATTCAATCAAAAATATCATTTGTTTGACCATCATAAGTGTAGAAACAAGTTATTTATAAGATTTTAAACTAAAAACACTGTTTTCACACCATTTTTTTTTCTCCAGAGAAAAAAATTAAAAGTTGATAGAGAATTGTAACCTTTTCCAATATTCCACAAATTTAGGGAAAACTATTGGCAGGTTAATAGACATATTCTCTCGATTCATGTAAAAATGAGTAAGTAGAAAATTTTCAGGAAGAATGTAGGCCAGCTCCTTTAAAAAGGACACCCAAAATGGTATATTATTGTATTTTTAGAGTATAAAAAGTAACAATAGGTTATTTAATGCGAGAATTTCAAATTTTTAATACTTCTTCCTACTAAATTATTTTGTTGAAAATACGCATCCCAATATATATATAAATTGACCACGGTCTGACTTTGCCGGAGGTTTGTTGCAGATGGATGCGACTGAAAAAGGCTAATCTTTGGAATGATAATAGCATGCAAGTCATTTGATTGGTAAAGGAATTAAAATCAACTTTATTATTAGCAGTAGATAAACATTGTTGTCAAAAATATCAGAATGTAATATTAGTATCTTTGTTAATACCAACTGTTTACCTTTTGTAGGTATACAATGTGATGATGACTACTGTCAGAATAACGGTACCTGTCGTCTTGGTTCTCAAAATGAACCCAAATGCACGTAAGTTATATTGCCAATATGAAAAGTTGATTGATGGCCATGTGCTAATGTTGCAGTGGTGTAAATACACAATGGCATCTTGGTTTATACCATCTTGTGAGGTCAAGAAAGTTATATTTGCAATAGCTGCCATTTTTAAAAAATTTGCATTGTACACTGTATAATGTTCAGTCTTGGGTCAGTGACTCTTGAAGAGCCACTGACATATAGGAGAGAAATTTTGAGGGGTTTTTCACATTTTAGTGACAAGTTTTTAAATAAGCATAACACATGGCAGCTATTGCAGATATGACTTTCTTGTTTTTGCATGACAATATAACCGTATCTTTTTATATATAAATCTGAAAGAGAATCTTTGTGCATAATGCTCACTGCTCATACAAGGCTAATAGCATTGTCTAACTCGTGGAACAAAAGTTTTTACTCTTGAGTTTCATGCTGTGGGTGATCTTCAATCAAATAAACAGTCGTCACTCAGAGTAACAACTTTATTCCTCAAGATGTACTGTTTTTCGCTATAATATTTTGTGTAAATGAATAATGAATCAACATTCCTCCTGTGAGCTCATGAGTGCTTGTGTGGTAATGATGTAGTTTAGGGCCCTGTTGCTAATCTGGAGTTATGATTCTTAAAGCTAAAGCAACCAATTAAACAGGCTTTAAAAGCTCCTGAATTCCCTTGACAATGAAGATATTGTATTGGATCGAGGGCATGACTTTAATTTATGAGGAAAATTCATGAATTACGGGGTAAAGACAACTTGTGAAAAAACGCCACAAATATTATTGTCAGGGTTTGGACTTTGATCATATTTGAGAAAAGGCAGCATGTAGATCTATGCCAACAGGCTGTCAATAACCTATGCCAAGCATTTCCCCATACAGTGGGGTGATTTTTTCCTGGTGCTGTCATGGTTGCTTGGATTTCAATAATAATGCTGTGTTTATTTTGCAGGTGTGCATCGGGATATACAGGTCCTCAATGTGAAAATAGAGTGTGCAGTGACAATTACTGTAGCAATGGAGGCACTTGCACAGTATCCAGTGAAAACATGCCAGTATGTACATGCACAGAGGTGTTTAAAGGCCCACGCTGCACGACGTGTGACTGTGGCAAACATGGAACGTGCTCCAGCGCCAGGAATACTTGCAAGTAGGTCATCTATGTATTATAGCACAGTCTGTTGCAGTACTAGTGTTGATTAAAACAGGAAAATTAATCAAACCCGGAGATTTTGGTCAAATGTTGAAACAGTGCATATATCTCGCCTTCTCACCAGGCTGTGTTCATCCACTGCTGGATGTAGCCCTCTTCATGACTTTTCCATAATTGTCTGATCATTGCCAGTCTGATCTATGTGTTGCCTATGTAGTATGTTATGTCATCTCGCCACCTGTGTTTCTGTCTGCCTCTCTTTTTAATCTTTAGTATAATATCTTTCACTTGTGTTTGCTTTCTGATTTGTGAGTTCTTGAACAGTGCATATGCTTCTCACTCAAAATTGCACCAAGTAAAATCATTTAGAAAAAATAACTGCCTACTCACTGCCTATCAATATTTGTTTTATACCATGATATCGCCTCTGTTTCATCGATACGGTGAAAGAGTACAAAATGGCTTAAAAATCAATTTTATCATGCTACAATAAAAATTATACTGTAGAAAATAGCTTCATATCCAATATCAACATACAAAATGAAATCTAAGATCTTTCCTGAAGCTTTTGATCAAAAAAATTTTGGTATTATCAAAAATACCAAGTACAAATCATCTGCAAATAAATGTTGAAATGTTGTCTACTGCAAAATATAATGTTTTTCATATGAAATTCTAACAACAGTTCTTCTCTTGTGTTCTTGTTGTAGCTGTAAAGTTGGATGGACAGGGACTCGATGTGAAACGTATATGTGTGACAAATATTGTGCCAATGATGGGGCATGTAGTGTTGACGAGAATACCAATGCACCGCATTGTGTATGTAAACGACACTTTACAGGCAAAAAGTGTGACATACCTCCTAATAAGTGCACAGCTGATTATTGCAAGAATGGTGGGCAGTGTATCCAGCAAGGTAAGATGACATCAGGAACCACAATATATTATACAAATATTGAATGCCTGAGAGTGCAATAGTACAAAATATATCATGAGGTCAAATTTTGACTTTTCTATTTCACGAGGCGTAGAGTGAATTGGATCAGTCCAAATTTGACCTCATGATATATTTTGTACTATTGCACGAGCATTGGCATTCAATATTTGTTTTATATCATGATATCACACAGGTTTGTTTCATGCCGTGCAATGGAAAATAATTTTTGCACGGCTCAAATCACTGCAATCATGATATAAAAGGTTTTATTGGGCTTGCTTCTTGTTAACACAGCTTTTCCTATTGTTACAAATTCCGACTGTTGCAAATAGAATGTGATTCAATTTCTGTCACATCTCAGACACTTTTTGAGAGTCAAGTGCTCAGACCTGGTTTAAAATGCAATTACAAAAAAAAGGGAGTATCAAAAAAGTGTTTAAGGTCACCCAGAAGGGAAAGAGCTATATCGATAAAATTTGGTCATAGTCACTTGTCCAAGTGTGCATTATGCAATGGTGTAAAATTGATGAAGTAATATTTGTACATTCTTTACAGATGGCTTTATAGATGTCAGTAACAAACCCTGCTAACCACGTAATCTTTATGATGAAAATTGAAACATGCAGCATGATTAAGTCCCTCCATTGAGGGGCTACATCATTTAATATCAGTCCGGAACTTTGAGTACAGCTGATTGATCGATCGATCGCTCGCTACCGGTACTTTCTATTTTGTCTTTTTTTCTGCGCTGTCTGTTAATCTTGCCCATCCCATGATTTTTATCTTACTCACACTTAACTTTTTGCCAATAATAATGTCACTGCTGTAATTTCATTACAGCTTGTAATTTT
>JXSR01S018210.1:2393-18584 GCA_000969725.1 Ophiothrix spiculata
AATAGACAACTCAGGAGAGTAAAAAGAGTAAAAATAGTAACAATACCCATTTTTTCCTACTTGACTACTCTGCTTGTTTATAATTAATTTTCACATAATATTATGTATTGAATTCCAAGATGGCTGCCATTAATGCAAAAAAAAAAGCAAACTGATTACTGAAAATTTTAGTGTCTAATTTTGCAATACATCGATAATGATTGTATTTCGACTTTCTACAGCTTAAATTTAAACAAACAATTATGATAATAAACCTTTATAGATATGTACTTTCAGGATGCATCCTTTCTTCTTTCGATAAGACTACATACATTATAGGTAGGGAACCATTTATCTGGCAAAAATGAACCGCCTTCCATCAGAGGTCTTTCATAACGATAACCTCCAAGCTGGAAATTTTGTTGTAAAAGGAATCCAACAGGAAATTTATAACCAAGTATCTGCTAACCTTAAAAAGTGGTGGTATTGTAGGCATCACAAGAAATATTTCTGCATTGGGAAGATATGCTCTATTTCTAAACAGACATGGAAAATGTTGTTAATCGATCGTGGTGAAAGTGAATTTGTTACAATGAGGCTACACCATCGAGGAAACAACGTGACAACTGTGATTAAAACAATTGTCTTAGCATTCTGTCGATTTCCTCTGCACTGCAGAATTTTGTTATCAAGGATTGACATCAGAAAGTATCAGATAGTTGCTTTCCTTAATGCAGAAAAACTTGGACAAGCCCAGTTGCAAGGTTTTGTTAACCATCGTCTTATTCAGTCACCACATAGCTCAGGTCATGTCAGCTTCAATTCTGCATTACAGAGAAATAAAGCACAGACATTCCCATCTCTTGATTCAGTTGACTACAAAGAGCTCCAAAGCAAGCAGACTACAAAAAAGGCTGACAGAAACATACTTCAAAGACTTGTTGCAGCTTCAAAATCAGGACACAAAATAAATTTAGACAATGTTCTAAATCATGAACTTAAACCTGTGTCAATCTCCCTTGCTTCCATTAACAGCAATTTAATCACGGGAATGTTTATGATATCAAACAATGACATGATATTCACACATTTATATGTGTATTTAGATCTAATACATCTTCTAAGGTATAATACACAAATGTCTCTCTTAATTTTCATCTTCCCCCGTTGGCGTGATCGGTTAAGGCGCCGGCTTATATCAACATGTACAATTTTCTCTGTAGTCAGTGGTTTCAGTGGTTCGAGTCCTGGCAGGACCATGTGCAATTTTAGAAAATTAAATTAAATTGAAAAATGAAAAACATAATTTGATAGAATCAAATAAAATGAAAACGTCACGATTAGACTTAACCTAAGATCTTATCTGCCTGATTGTTTCAATATACC
The DNA here is from genome assembly GCA_000969725.1 of Ophiothrix spiculata. Classification (NCBI taxonomy): domain Eukaryota; kingdom Metazoa; phylum Echinodermata; class Ophiuroidea; order Amphilepidida; family Ophiotrichidae; genus Ophiothrix; species Ophiothrix spiculata. Next base: position 3,759 of record JXSR01S018210.1, read on the forward strand.
GCCCTCTATAAAATCGCGGACGAAGAAAAAAAATTAGAGCCGCGATTTTTGCCGAGTGTCACCTCCTATATTCATCCTCCTTGGTATAATGCTGACAACTTGACGCCAAAATAGAAGTTCACCTCCTGTTTTGAAGCAGTTTCAAGGAGGGATAGAAGCAGTCTATAGGAAATCCGAGCAACCGTGACAAAAAAAAGATCACCTCACTGCATTGGGAGATGCTTGGGTTATTTACTGCTTCTCGGCGATGAAGATCTTAAACTAAACTAAAAATAACTATTTCTTAAGCATAATGTTTTCCTATTAAATTGTTCATGTTAAATTGATTAATCTAAACAATTGGTCAAACTACGGTCAGGTATCTGATTTTATTGTTTATAGTTAATCCTGAAAAGTGAAAAACAAAGCCAAAATTTTTGCTTTTGCTATTACAAATATATTGCTTTCAACACTCATCTTCGACTAGTGCAAAACTCGAATAGCTTGAGCATTTTTTTTCGTATTTGTCTCAATGACATCCAATTTATAATATTATCGTCTCGTTTCTGTTAAGGTCAGTAAAGCCTTCACATATTAAGAAAATAGTATTCTCTAGGATTTGAGACGCTCAGCGAAATGTATCCAAAAATAATCTGATCAAATCTATCCAATCCAAATGTTAAGAAATAAGTTATTTAGATATTATTAAATTGATATTATGATATTATATCAATGCAAAATGTCTTTCCTGATCTGCTTGGAAAGATTTAATGCGATAAAATATTTACTTCTTCACTAGTGCTTTTTCTTCCTGGAAACAATAGGGAAGTTAGTTATTATGTTGCAGAGACTGACTATTGTCAATTACACGTGACCAAACACGTAGAAATGGTAAACAAAACTTTGCAGCGACACGAACGATAATCATACGTATGTTACGTGCCAATTCCTGCAAACAGTACCAAACTGCAAACTTTCCGTTGCAAACACGATAAGGTCGCCCTCTACATTAAAATAACTTTATATTTTGCTTTCAAGAGTAACCGAGGTGCATTTTGGGAGAATTTATCATTTGATCAGTACTGTTTATTCACTCAGATATCATGTGCTTAAAAACGTCACAAACTATTATAGACGTACCTATATATATTTCGTACAAATTTGTTTATTTTGGCTAAACAACGCATATTTGTGATAAAATAATTATATTTTATAGTAAATTACGCGCGAAGCGCACAAACATTTGTACATATATGTCAAAATTGTCAATAAAAAGGGATACTTGAAACAAAATTGCGCCAAAAAGCTTTTGATTTTTATCCGGAGCAAACTGGGTGGGGGGAAGGGGGCAATTTATTTTTTGTGCCTCCACTTAGGTCTGAGCGCACCATTTGGAAGTTGGAAGTATGACTCATTTGAAGTATAGAAATACAGACAATATTTCGCCTTCTTCTCTCCGATATATATGCATAATCGATATTACAAAATCTCGGTTGCGATATTTTTTTATTGACGTGACCTGCCAATAAAGCTGCTTTGAACCCTTATTATTTCAACAAGGAGAAAGCAAATGTAAAGTGGGACCGTGGGTATAAAAACTTGGGGTTTTTCCTTTATAATGTGAGTGAATTTTTTGCTATTGGTCAAAAATGATGCATTATATGGTGTTTTCTATAAAAATCTAAAATTTTGAGCCTTTTTAGACATACCAATTTCAACCCCTACATCAATCTTGTTTTAGAAGATAAAAAGACGTCAGTTTGGTCGATTCCACTAGCAAAAATATGAAAACTCAGATTCATGAAATTTGGAAAATATATTTTGCCTATAAGACTTTAAAACTGAAGATGAAGCAAGGAGAAATAAATACGCTGATGTGGTGTATGAAAGGTAACTAATATCGGCTTTTCATACTTGCCTGCAATGTTATAACCAGGCATTCAAGTTTCGATAACAAAATACCTTTTGTGCCAACGGGTCATCCTCTGACGTCAGCAGTGTGTTTTGATCTCATAGCAGGGCTCACAGCTAATGTTTTGAATGGCACAGCGCTGGCCGCTCGCTGTGTTGAAATGAAATGCATTTCATGTAAAATGTAGTCAATATTGACATACATTTTTCTGGATAAAAAGTAACCTTTGTGGTTTTTTAATATAAATTATGTCAAAAATTCGAGAATTTCATTCGTGACTGGTAAAAATTGAAGAAAAACCAACAAGCTACGCAAAAGAAAAGTGAAAACTAAACCTTTTTTGATTTCAAGCAAAAGATCAGCTTTTTTATTCGACCATATGAGCAGCTTTTCAGTCATACGTTTGTTACTCGGTATGTGAAAATTATTTTCTAATCAGAAAATGTTTGAATTTTTTCTACCCGTGCATGAATGAGCACATGTTTTCATTCAAAAATGTCACAAACGTTACCAAAAAGTTACACCAAAATGTCACAAACGTTACCAGACGTTACCAAACAAAACATTGCATTAAAAGAAATCCTGACAATAGAATTTCCTACCACTTTTATGAACTATTGGTAAATATGTTACCAATCATCTGTGAAAAGCGCTATAAAAAATTCGCTAACGTGTCAGAGAATGTTTACTTTGAAGTCATTTGGAGCAAAAAACATTTCCGTGCGAGGTCACAAACGTTACCGAACGTTACATGAACTTTATTCAGTATTTTGGCAATTATTTTAATCTTTAAACACCTGCATGTCTTGATCCTACCAGTGAACACCATTATCAACAACAAACTCGTTGATATAATGTTTATGCTAGGTTCTATGGCCATCTAAAAGTGAAATTTTCCCATTTTCGGTCACAAACGTTACTTTGGAATCACCCTATAGCAGGACTCGAACCCATGATCTCTAGATTTAAAAACCCACACTGTAACCACTGGACTATGCGGGCTGACGATGTCAGTGAGGGGAATTTTAAGATTATATTCATTCCAGTGGTGGTAGGACGATCCCTTTTACAACGCACGGGACCACGGGAACCATCGAAATCGAAAATACTGGCTTGAATTAAAATGGAACGAGGACGATGCTGTTCACGTATTTAATTATTTTCTAAAGTTTTTATTTAAAAATAGGGAAATATTTATAATTGCAAATAACCTTAGAAATCAGTCCGAGAAGACCACGAACGTGTTTGTTTTTTGTAGACCTATTATGTGAATCTAAGCAAAAGCAGAAGCTGGCCTATGTAATCAAAAATAAATAAACAACGTGTACTTATACTGGCAATGTGTCTCCCGGGCCGTGTCTCTGACTTTCACGGCCGTGTTATGACAATTGGACAAAATAAACCTGTTTCAAATTTGTTTATATATTGAAAAAAACATGCAGTAATTTAAAAAAAAAACACCTAAATTACTGATGAATAGCATGAAAAGAAAAAATAATTATAAGTTACAAAAAGAGAAAAATAACTCTTTGGCCTAAGTGGGAATCGATCCCAGGTCGGGTGTTGTATACTTACATCCTAACCACTGGACCACGATGATTGCCGATACCGTAAAGGAAATATAAACTTAGTTATACATTGTGCGTCATATGAACTACGATTCGGCGCATCAGATGTGATGAATATTAATGAGGTAACCGTTATCATGATAATTTTCGTTTTTTTAGTTTCCCGGGATCGAAGTCCCGACCCCAACGGTTTTGAAATCTGTATATTTTTGTACACTAAATAAGGGCATAAAAGGAAATTTTCGGACTTTAATTAAAATTCAATTTTTTTGAATGGGAGTTTCAAAATCTTCAAAAACGTCATGTCCGCCCCCCCCCCCCCTGATTCATTATGTGTTTATGGTGATTGATTACGCATGCGCAATATGAAAATTCCAGTATATATATTTAAATACCCGTCAAATACATAATCAGACAGCTAGTCCAGTGGTTAACGCGATTGATTCTTAATCTCAGGATCGCGGGTTTGAATTCCGTTGGATTCGTTTTGAAGATTTCAATTTTTTTTTTGCGTAGCGTATTGGTTTTTCTTCAATTATTCACTGTAACGAATGAAATTCTAAAATTGTTGATGTAATTTATATAAAAGGACCAAAAAGGTTACTTTTCAATCTGGAAAATAAATGTTGAATCCATTACATTTCGCAAGAAATACAAAATATTCCATTGCAGTGAGGCCAGTCAAAACAAACTCTGACCATGCTGACATGGGATTCGTGTAGGTTTCTGACGTCAGAGGATGACCCATCGTGATCGAAGGTAGTACTTATCGAACTTTTGATGCCCAGCTGTCGCAATACAAATTGCAGGCAAGTACGAAGAGCCGATATTAGATACCTTTCGTACATCACATCAACGTATATTTTTCCTCTCCTTATTTCTTCACTTTACAGGCCTTACAGGCAAAATATATATTTCAAATTTCATCAATCTGAAGTTTTCATCTTTACTAGAAGAATCGAGCCAATCTTCTAAAACAAGATTGATGTAAGGGTTCAAATTTGTTTGCTTAACAAGTCTTAATATCGTTTATTTTTTATATAAAATGCCATATAATGATTGCTTTTTATCAACAGCAAAAAAAATTATATGCATTGTATTGGAAAAACTCCAAATTTTCATACCCCGTTCCAAATTTGCATTTGCTTTCACCGTTTTCAAATAATAAGGGTTCAAAGCCAGCATTTTAAGCAGGTCACGTTTAAAACAACAAAATCTCGCGACAATTTTTTTTCTCGTTTGGCGAGACTTGGAATACAGAATTTGCATAATGAGCTTGTTAACAGGGTCGTTACGATTAGACTGAATTACTTTTCTAAAATCATGTTATCCGATTATCCGATCCACATGGTAACCATTATAACTGGAATTCAAATGAGAATATAAAAATAAGGATTAAAGGCTTTTTTGGTTATTTAAAAGGGGGTCATAATATAAGAACTCTATAAACACAGATGTGGACCTATATTAAAAATATAAACTTTGTCTGGGAATATTTGCAAAACAGTTTCATAATAGTTTTAAGATAGTGGTATAGCTTACATTTGTTATAGACAGTGGAAGCCAGTTGAAATGTCGAAGTTACATTTGTATAACTTGTACTTGCATTCAAAACTGAATTGAAAAGTCATCTTGGAGCCCTGTTGAAGAAAGGCTTCATTTAGTTTACTTGGTACTGATACCAAGTTGGGTTTCCTTGACGAAAGCCTATCAACAAGGTGATAATTATAGCCCAATATACGAGCGATCTGGTTCCAAGCAAATGATCATATCTGTAGTGATTCTACAGGGGTGCATAAACTTTTCAAACAGGAAAATGATACTTGTTTAGGGTGCTTTTTGAAACCCCGTGGTTGCCATGATAACCACTGGTCAATGGAGGTGCCCCTCCCCTCAGGGCGGACAAAAATAATTATATATAGTCTTTGAAATATATACGCTCATGTACCGTAAGAGAACATAATTAAATTTTCTCTGATCATTTCTATATTTTCCCAACTGGAGAAAGTTTGCACTTCAGTACTGTTACTTGAAAACTGATCCGTTCTGCAAACTCTTTTGCAGATCGGCAAGATTAACGTGTCTGTTTAATTTGCCTGTTTCTGTAATAATGATGTGACATTTTTACTGGATGTTTTATTTTCGAGACCTTATGTCGCAGCAAAGAGAATCGTCTTTGATGTCTCTCCTTTCAAACTTTTATCAACATCCGGTGTATAAACTTGTCATCCTTTTACTAATAAATATCGGAAAGTATTATATTATTTTTTAACTGCCTTTTTCAAGAATTCAACAGCCGAATTCGTCATTGATGGTTCATTGGTTAAAAAGAAGTATATATTTTGGTTCCATTATAAATTATTCCAACACTTTCTTATTCTTTCACTACGTTAGTTCTTCACTTGTCATAAATACTCATAGTTGTATTTTGCAGTAATGTTTGATTTTCCATGTATTTGATTTTCTTCTCCTGCGCTGTAAGTTCTTTAAAGATTTTGCCTCGTATATAAAATTTATATTTATAAATAAATATAATCTACTATTTTACTTTGTGTTGATAATACGATTGCTTTTAACTTTTCAGAATGTACTGAAGATGAATATAGATGTCGAGATAACACTTGCATACCAAGTTCTTTCACATGTGATTATCTTTACGATTGTGCTGATTACAGTGATGAAACTGTCAATTGTAAGTAATCTTTTCACGTACGCAGCGATTCTTGACTGAGTATAAACGAAAGGTCCTGTTGAAAATTGTTAATTTTTCTTCAATTCGATAATGTCAAAGATGCTATTATATGTACAGTGTAAATCAATTAGGCCGCTTCTTTGGATAACATCAACATTAAAACTCATTAAAAATGATGGTTGAGTAAATCCAAAATCTTTGTAATAAATGTTAATGTTAATACGGTTACAAGAACTAAAGTGTATTTAAAATGAATGAAACAAAGAATTATCATCGCAATTCATAATAAAGAGAGCAATGTCCCGTGAAAAATATATCTTTCCTGTAAAATAAGCTAATTATCTGAAGAAATTTTCAGTTCAATTAGACGTACGAAAGGGGAAAAATGTCGGTCATCATATTACCCGTTCAACACAACGGGCATCGTAAACGGCAAGTGGACACTTTCATACAGGTCAATTGGTAACTGAGCATATATGACGTCACTCACCACGGGAACACGTAAATACGACTGATGCCAGGGCCCTGTCTCTCTAGCGTTTTAGCTGAAGCCTTTTTTTGACCATATGTGGTAGTCATTAAGGTAACATAGGCGGGTCTTCTGACATTAAGGTAACATTCTGTCAATCAAATCTACAACCATGGGCAGAACCTTGCGCAGAGTAATCCCCATGTTTGTTGCGCTGATAACACAATAATCAGAATGATAAGTTCGCGTTCTCGTTAACTGGTTGCGTACGAATTCGAACTTGTAATTTAGCGTGTGATTGCCCTGATGTGACTTAAAATCTTAAGCTTAATCAGCGCATATCAGCCAATTTCAAATGGAAATTTCACTCTTTGTGTCGGTGAGCTTTAATAGTACCATCAGCCAAAAGTTGTTCAGAATAAGTGTATCTAATTAATGCCTGTATTGATTCATTGCCATCGTTCACCAACCTTAACCGCTTGGGTAAGAGATTGTCCGACGCATGCCCCTTGTGCAAAGGAAAAGGGTCATTATTTCATATTCTTAACCACTGTCAAAACATGCTCGATAGATATCTCTGGAGACATAACAATATCATCCGTATTCTTTTGTCTATATTTAAAGATTCCGATCATTTTGTTAATGGTAACCTCAAAATTTTTGCCGACATAGAAAACAACACCATAGGTGGCGGTACAATACCACCCAACATAATTGCCACTTCTCAAAAACCAGATATTGTTTTATATTTATATTGGCCAGCAGACAAGCGTGTCATCCTGTTTGAGTTGTCAGTACCATTCGAGCCAAACATCGAAAAAGCTCACCATACAAAAATCGAACGGTACACGTCCCTCACCACCGATATCTCCGATGTCGGGTATGGTTGTTGCTGTGGAAGTCGGGAGCAGAGGGTTGATCGACACTGACAACAAAGCCAGATTGACACGCTTGTTGAGACAAATCAAATGCACTGCAAAATACCCATTACTCAGAACCAAAACTGTCAAATCTGTTATCATGTCATCATATGCGATTTTTAACGCGAGACATGATTCTCAATGGAACGTTCAAGAAACGATTTAATGTACCTTTTTTTTTTCTTTTTCTTCCCGCTGTTAGTTTTCATTAATTTATGTATTGTATTTTGTCATATCCTTGCCTGGGATCGGTATGGATCCCAGTTGATCTTGGTCTGTATGTTTCCTTCTTTTGTTATGAAATAAAGATGATTGAATAATATGGGTACGGTTCTATTTATTTTTCACTTTTATTGCACTGAAATTCATGAGAATTTTCGGAAAATTTTGTTGACAAAATCGTGCAACAGTCGTGCATACCAATGAGCTTGTACGTGATTGGTTGAATACATAATTGCAAATTTGCGCTGAAGCCTCATTGTTTGCGTTGGCAAGGTATATGAAATTCATCTCCCATAATTTATAGTAGACCCCCTGCTGATGCTTGATACGACCAGACCTTTCGCTGTCTGCAGACCGGGCGGTTTTCTGTACTACAAATTAATTGCAAATATGGAACATCCTTTCGGCGAATTGTCTATAAATACAGTAAGAATTTATTTCATAAGAGTGGTTTATTTAAGAAAATTCAATCTATACATGAAGAAAAAAAAAATTATGGTAACAAAAAAATAAAATAAAATAAATAATAATAATAATAATAATAATAAAAAGAACGGCTGCGCGCAGTCTCGAACCAGTGATCTAACGATTCGAAGTCCAAGGCCTTCCTGACCAGCCCATTGAGTCAAGCTGATTGATATTGGACAATTAATCATTATATCAAAACATATTAAATTACGCCTTCACTTCTGGTTAGAGCCGAAATGCGAAATGTTATTTGACCTTATTGGACCAAGACCCAAAAAGTCTTATCCGCTCTTTGTTTTACAAAAAATTAGGGGAAGATTTTCATGTGAACTTGTAGACACATGTTAAAGCTGTCATTTTACGCAGTAGCTAAAATATATTAAGTCCAGAACCGATGATTATAAGTTAAGCACAAACACCAAATTTGACCTCACTCAAGGAAAATAAACACTCGCAAAATCACACGAAAAGAAAAAAATCATTTTTTAAAAATTTATAAATGTTTTCATAACGTTTATGCTTCCAAGTACATGTTTTTGGTGTTTGGTTTGAGATTCTATGTTACTTTGGCGATTTTACAGGGTTTTTAAACTAGGGCATCCGAACTCATGAATATTCATACGCATGTCAAACACGGCCTTTCCTGGAATTTTCCATGAATAAAAAGCAATATTTTAGCGAGCTAAATTCTGGCTACTAGTTTATTATGTTTTAATTTTGAACATGTTATGTTCCAGGTACTTGTATTCCATCCAATGAGTTTACCTGTGATGGTGGCGGTTGTGTCAATGCTACCTGGGTCTGTGATGGATCGGAAGACTGTTTTGATGGCAGTGATGAGGCTGGATGTGCATGTGCAGAAGGTGAATTCCAGTGCGGAGATGGAGAGTGTGTACCAACAAGCTATACATGTGATTATTTTGCTGACTGTCGAGTGGGCAGCGATGAAAGCAATGCCGACTGCACATGTGATCCTGACATTGAGTTTGCATGCTTTGGAGGTGGGTGCATTAATGCCACATGGGTTTGCGATGGTACAGAAGATTGCTTTAATGGGGATGGAAGTGATGAAAGCCTGTGTGCTACTCCTGGTATTACAACACAAGGTATGATATTTATTACTGATACAACTTTAGGTTTGGCATCTTTGCTCTGGTAGTCCAAATTTATGTTAATAGCATCTGAAATTATATAGTACTTTATCATCTCTTTAAAAAAAAATTAGACATTGATTTTGTAATCATTCTGAAATACCTAAGAGTATACTAATAATTGCTGCTTCGCAAAATTATATTCCCAACAAGCATTAACAAAATCAATGCTTGATCTTATGACCAACAATTTACGTGGGGTTTGATACTGTTTTCATAAGTCTCAAAGGGTTAATTAATTATTTCTTTATATTGTCAAACTCACGCTAATCTTGTTTTTAATTGAACTGTCTTTGATTTGTATAGGTTTTTGGCTTCTAGGCAAAATTGAACAGAGAAAGTATGACATATTTTATATCATTTTTTACCTAGAAATAAATTCACGGATTTAAAAGTAAAATTTGTATTATTTTCCATACATTTGGTGAGAGCAGGTCTCGTTTAAATAAGCTCGTATAGGTTGTTATAAAGAAATATCGAGTGATAGATATTAGCATCCTATAACTTAAAAAAAAAAACAGGCGTCCACCCCAAAGCGAAAGAGACATTTTTTAGCTGAAACGTTATACTGGGAAATGAAGATGATCATTACTAGTCACATGCATACAAAGCAACGCCCTTTAATACACTAATATTCAAAAAAGTATCACAAATTGGCAAAAGTGTCTCAAATTAAAAATTATCTCATAATATATTTCATATTGCTTATTTTTTTTGGAGCAAATTGCGATACATTTCGAGATGATTTTCAATTTGAGACACTTTTGCCAATTTGAGATGCTTTTGAATACTAGTGATACATGTATTTTACGCAAATAGCTTTGAGTCATAGAAATACATTTTACCTTTTTACCTTTATATTCCTGCAAACAAATTACATCAGGTTGCTATTTACAGGGGAACTTTTTATGCCAAATTTAATATGAAATTATGCGAAATTGTAAAACGCTGCTAATATATTGTTCGTTAACAGAACCGACATGCCCACTAAGAGAATTCATGTGTGGTGATGGAGAGTGTGTGCCTGAAGAATGGGCTTGTGACGGATTCCCTGATTGCAATAATCAGACTGATGAAGATGCAGTCTTCTGTGACACCTGTCCATTCAAGTTTCTCTGTACAAATGGTGATTGTGTGTCCTTGCAAGATATATGTGACGGAGTTAACCATTGTATAGATAACAGTGATGAAGATCAAATTTGCTCAAGTGAGACATTATTACGTTTGTCTTAAAACATATGAAGGACAAGTATAATTTTGGAAAAAAGATAAATATGTCAGTAACGTAAAAAAAAAACACACTTGATGGCGTTCGTGTATATATATTAGATGTTTCAAGGTCCCTGTCTTTAGTCATGATAAACTCAAACCGTCGTATGGATGAAATAATGTTGTTATGGATCTTCATGTAACATGTGTAAGGACATGTAAATATGATATAAACAGTATACTTTTTCAAAATGGATTTTAAAGAGTCCATAATTATTTGCAGTCGGGGTGTTTTTACATGAATGACTTTTAGTATGAATTCATACAAATACCACGTTTACACTGGGCAAAAGTCGTAATCAATTTATTTATATTTTCCAATGACGACTTGAAATTAATTCGACTTGTAGATGTTTACACTGCAGCGATTCCGACGCAGATTCTGAAGTCGCTTTCAGAAACATGAATTACGTGTTTATACCCCCACCGTCCACTTACATCGCACAACTGCAACCTAAGCAGTGCGTGTCACATGCGTTGTACGTGCAGTGGTATAATGGCGTGCGCGTTGGTGAGTTGATTTTAAATTTGTTGTTATTTCGAAGATATTGAACACGAAATCGATTACGACTTTTACATTGCTAAAAGTCGTCTACCAATTACGACTTGCTCGATTTCATTTGAAACGAAGATGCTTTTAGTCATCTTTCAAATTCGACATTTTGAATTCGACCTAACACGACTTGTACCTGTTTACACTCATCTAAAAAGTGAAATCGATGACGACTTTTACCCAGTGTAAATGGGGTACAAGATATAAGATAAGAGAAGGTCTATTGGTTGAGATGACCGTTTATGTGTTGTGGAAAATAACGGCGTTTAGGGAGATTTTAGGCGGTTTTTTGTTTGTTACAAGGGGGAGGGAGAGTAAAGAAAGGTTTGAGATATTGTTAAGCAAAAAGGGATACTGTATGCATGATTAAAAAACAACCTTTTTTTTCTCATAAAAATGATCAAAAAATTATAATTTCTCGTCTTTTGGGGTTTCTTATTGGTTCAGCACGGACATTTTCTTTATAGGTGTGTTTTTTCTTCTATATATACCAAAGTTTAACTTGTTAAGAAGTAGGTTTGAACTTTAAAAAAAGATAGGAACAATTTACCCTTACATGCAGGACTTGTACGTACTTACTTGTCTAATACTGCCTGGTTCTCACATGCTACTTGCTCTAACGCAAGGCAATACTATGAAGTAATGTTTAACTTATTCAAGTTATGCAAATATTACTAAAGTGGATTTAATTTTAGTAATAGCTAGTTACATTTCTTAACAATGACGAATATATTGCAAAAGGTCGGCTAATACACAGGCAAACTGGTACTATTTATGTCAAATCGTACGCATTAAATTTCCAGGAACGCATAATGATTTAACCCCATCCAAAAGAGTATGGGCGTATACAGTATAATGCAACAATATGCCACTACAGTAAAGGTACTTACGTGCGCGTCAATGTAATAATATATCTTTGCAATATGATATATAATTTTTTTTTTAAATATAATTTCAGTTGTTTTACCGTCCCCAAAGTTTACTGATATAAGAGACCAGACAGTAACCATTATATTTGAAGAATCTCCACCAGACCTGACTGGTGAGCCACAGCGTACCATTACACAATATGCTGTTACTCTAACACCGCGAAATGGAGATGCTCTAATAATCATATATGTGCCAACTGCAGCTGGATCTACGAATAGTGTGATAGGTTTAACACCAGAAACAACTTATGATGTTCAAGTACAGCCTATCATTGATACGACAGGACAGGTGGAGCAGATATATGATATTGGCTCTGCTTCAGGAACGTTTGTAACACGTACGTTCGTGATGATGAAGAAGAAGAAGAAGAGAAAGAAGAAGAAGAAGAAGAAGACGAAGAAGAAAAAGAAAGAAAAAGCAGAAGAAGAAGAAAAAAAAGAAGAAGAAACAGAAGAAGAAGAAGAAAAACAAAAAGAAGAAACAGAAGAAGAAGAAGAAAAAGAAAAAGAAAAAGAAGGAGAAGGAGGAGAAGGAGGAGGAGGAGTAGGAGGAGAAGGAGAAGGAGAGGAAGAGGATGAAAAAGAAGAAGAGGAGAGAAAGACGAAGAAGAAGGGGAGAGGAAGAAGTAGTAGAAGAAGAAGAAGAAGAAGAGGAGGAGAGGAAAAAGAAGAAGAAAAATAATGATGATGATGATGATGATGATGATGATGACAATGAGGCCAAAAAAAAAAGGTTGGTTGTCCTCGACCGCCCGCCCCTATTTTTCGCAACTGGAAAAAAAGTTTTTACTGTACAAAAGTATACCGCGTCTAATTTTCAGATTTCCAAAAAAGGGTGTTTTTTTCTTTGAGAATTTACATTTTTTGAAAATATTTTTTAATGTGCTTTTTTCATTTGGTGTCCATTTAAAACTGTTTTTAAACTTGTATAAAGCGATTTTTCGATACAGTAGACTTGCATCTCTATAGAGGCCATAATTGTGTGTAGTTTTGACTTACATTTGAAACAAAATCTTAAAAAAAAAAAATCCGCCCGCCCGCACTTGCTCAAAAAAAGTTGTGGAGGACAGCCTGATGATGATGATGTTAATGATGATGATTATGATGATGATGATGATGATGAAAAAGATAAGAATCATTTTGAATTGTGTCAATAAACACGAGTTACTGACTAATGCTTTATGTTTATGTTTATGTTGCAGTGGCAGTAATAATTCCAACAGGTAAATAACATGTTTGTTTCATTTCATATGACTCTACAGCATTCTTGATCTGATTGCATACGGTTATAATAGTCCTGTGCTACACTTTTTTGGAAGTATACTTTAAACCAATTTCATGATTCAACTTTCTATACTCCGTAAATCTTGAAGTATGCAACAAGCAGCCGATTAGCGCACATACACCAATATGACCATACGGGGAAGTAAATTAGTCCTTATTTATAGATTTATAACAACGTATCAAATATTGTTGAATATGCAAACGAACATATGTGGGATGCTCTGGCAAAATGAGAGGAAAGTCGCGAATGCACATTTTAAATAAATGGCCTCTTAAGTAAAAAGAGGGTGAAAAAGTCAAATTTCGTTTTTTGACATAAAAAGCAACAAAAGGTCAACTTTGCCGGGAAGTGCAATTATTCACGGTTAATTGTTTGCACGTTGCTTTGAGATCGATTTGCAGCACATTTTTACTGCAATATATTCAGTGGACTGCTTTGGATTTCGATCTCTAAATGAAGAATGTAGAAAGAAAGTGTGACATGATATATATCATTCGAAAGCTGAGATTAGAGAGAATTAAAATACGCCATAAACTAAATTTTGAAATTTGCGACTTTCCTCTCATGATACCAATATCATGAAAAATTCATGTAAAAATATTTATACGCAGTGATTTAGTCTTAATCAATCCTATAATCAATATTTTCTAGTATCTTACACAATACAAAACCATCGGTTCACAATGTTGTAGAATACAAGCGATGTTCTGTGAATCATGTAACACAATCTGATTGCTTGTTGCATACTTCAAGGTTTATAGAGTATAGAGTTATTGGTGATTAGGTGTAGATAAGCTAAGTGTAACTATATTATAATTAAAGGGACTAGCCTAGATTCCACTTAGAATTAAAAACTTAAGGGAGTGCTCTAAATGAAGCTTAAAAGTGTAGTAATATCAAAACAAATACACAAATTTACATAGAAATGGCTCAAATTGACAGATAACTAATTTGCAATATATCATTATATCAAAACAATTTCATCAACAATATTTTGTTTACCCATCACTTAAATTTTTAAACTAGAAACACTGTTTTCACATCGAAAAAATTAAAGCAGGTAAAAAATGGCAATGTTCTCCAATATTCCTCAAAATCATGGAAAACTACTTGTTGGTTATATTACTATAAACATGTTCTACCAATTCATGTAAAAATTATGTATGTAAAAATTAGTGGGAAGAATCTAGGCCAGTCCCTTTAACGATGTAGATCTTCAACTTTATCGGTGCGATTAATGGCTCAAATGTAATTTACTATTTTAACAAAAATATTAAATGTTGGAGTGGTACTTCACCTGCCATGAAGTGACTATACTAAACTGGTATAGGCGCTGCTAAAATAAATAAATTAATTAATATAAAATTAAATAAATAAATAGATAAATAAGTAAATAAATAAATAACAAG
>JXSR01S018211.1:6682-32463 GCA_000969725.1 Ophiothrix spiculata
AACACATATTATTTTAGATGTGATCTTGAAGAAATCGGAAAATATTAATCTTTTTTTCCTATATTTTTCAAAATTTTACCTTCATTTTTCTTTTTGACTGCCTCATTTTTTTTCTGCTTGCCGTGATTTTTTTCTGGGAGCGGCGCTCCCGTGCTCCCGTGGATTTCGAAGCCCTGGTACCTAGTTATGGATATTCATCAATTGGACTGAATAAGATATTTAACAATCAGCAGGTAGTAATTCCCTATATGAATACGTGGTAGGATCCATCAATCATTTTGCCGGTCACTCGTGGAGGCAAAGATTATGCTGGTTGCTGGCAGAGGCCACTGAATAACTGAAAAGATTATGCTTACTGCAGGACAATTATAGGAATTATACGTAGAACTGAGTCAGTTAAATCTTCCATTTACCAGTTTACACATGACAAATGAACCCGACAGCTGCTTCACATTTAAAATCCTTTGCTTTAAGTTGGTGGTTTCTGCATTCCCCCTGTTATCTTATGCGAAAGGGAATTCAGAGGGAATTCAAAGAGGCACAGATCCACAAAGAAACGACGTTTAAAATCACTGCCGAATTTAGGATAAAAAAGATAAGGACACTGACCAAACCATTACATCCAGGTACACAATTTCCTAAAGAAAACCTGGAAATTCGTAGAAAACCCACGTGGCTTGATATGTAGTAAAATTAGTGCATGGTATATGCATTTACTTGTGGTTTAGGATAATTCTTCATGTTTTGATGCTTTTCAATTTCCTTATTACCTAAAATGAGTCATTTGAAAATTCAGCCCATTCCTCTCTAGAAATGAACCATAGCAGAGTCTCTCCTTTAGGCAGCATTACATGAATATTGTTCAAGGGTTTGGATTAGGGTTAGGGTAGAGATAAACGCCCAAAATATCAAGTCTCTGTCCCGTCTGCTTCACGAAAAAATTGGGGCTGAATTTTTGAAAGTGACAGAATTCGGGATAGCTTGGCTATTAGATTGTATAAGTTGTGGGATGCATCTGAGTTCAACCGTAAAAATAAACGTAATGCTCATCTAAACGATAGTACAAGAATTCTGTTTAAAACGATACGTTGCCGTATTATTCGGCAACTTACCTGTAAGAAAATCGGTAAAATACGGTTTTTAAAATGCGGTATTTTACTGGCATATCTAAACTGCCAGTTGAATACCGTATTGAGGTTACCATTGTTACGTAAATTATATTTCCGGACATTTCTTACAGTGTACACAAGCATCGCTGTTCGAAGCTGTTCGATCAAGTAGCAAAGTCATCAAATAGCCTTAAGGTTGTACAGTGGTTTTAAAACTAAATATTTAAGTCAAGTAGCTTGAAAATCGATTCAGGAAAAGTAACACCCCAAATGAGGCAAAAATATTTCAAGGCGTAACATTGTAACTATAAGGTCAGAGAAAACAATCGACCGTTTAAAAAAAGTCATCTTTTCGTGAAACGCAAACTGAAGTTTAATTAAAGATTAGACTGAAAGGCTACGAAACGACCTTGGAAATGAGATCAAATAATAATTTGTACCGAACAAAATCTCAGCGCAGCACCCAAAATTAAAGTTCAAATAATAGGATTTTCATGATAATCGAAGATTAGAAAGGAACCGCGGCTACTATTTTTTCTAGGTTTCTTTAACATGTTTAAGCCATTTAATTTTGTTTTCTACATAGCTTTTCCCAATCTTGTTATTCCTCCTTCATTCATGTTCTTCCACTAAACGACTTAATGCATGATCCGGTTGTCTTTGAACAAACCAGAGGAGGGTGGTCGTGGCAACTGTAACAGTTGCCGGACGGTATACACGATATCGTAGCCGATCCCCGGTGACGTCATGTCTTATACCGCCTCTGCCATTGGGATTCATGGAAAATTACAACTTCCGGAATGATCACTACAATTATTTTCGTAATCGGTAAACAATATAATAACATATATAAATAGTGGGGTTCACGCGTGAACCCCAGCGGATTTAGAAAGACATAATTATGCTGATTACTATAAAAAACACTTTTGTATTTTTTTTAGGAAAGGTAAAAATATGATCTTTGGCATTTTTTTCTTCAATACGTCACGTGACCCAATAGAAATACACGTAAATCGAACCCTAAATTTGCGTTTTAGAAATCCCTCGTCCCTAAATCTAGTTGATGCTGTTTATCGTGTCCGCCACCGCCTGGAACAAACAAAACTAGTCACATGATCTTTATCAGTACCAGAAAAGCTCAGAAATTATAACCAATTCTCTCTAACACCACATTTTATAGCCTTATAGATAACTCCGCGCCTAAACAAATTAGGCTATCTGTAGCCATAATAACATTTGGTTACCGTATAGTTATTCGACTCAAAATGTCTACTTTCATCAACGTAATAGCAGTAGTTATTAGGCAAATTGAATACTAATGAACGCACCGGAGAAAATAAATGGGAAGAGGGAGTGGAGATAATGTGTTAGTAAACAAACACAATGTTTCCTTGACAATATGCATTTAAAGCAGTAGGCTACTGAACTGCTCGCCATTCTTCATGTTCTTTTGATGACATTCGTGTCATTTTTAAGCTTTTGCCAAATTTCATGGGATTTTACCCCCGAAAAATACTTAGCTCAATTCAATGTTTAAACATGCACGATTTACATGATTTAGGCATGTTTAAACTCTGACGCGTAATGGCTGAATATGTTTGGGTCTGTTAATAAAGCGTTATTTATATTTCTAATCACAAAATTTTGGTACCTATACGCTCGATCTCTCAAGACTTCAGTTAATTAATGCTGATATTAATATGATGTTGTTTAGGGTCGTTTAGTAAACATGCCCTGCTAACTATTTGATATATCGGTTTGATGAAATTAACAATTTCCTACTATTAGATAAAGGATTTAAATGATTGTAAGATATAAACTTTGGCATGTGGCTTGCACTTAGTTTCAAGTTCTATACAGGTAACTTTGTACGTGCAGAAATTGGTGTATTCAGTGTGTTGTTTTGTGGAGATGTCCAACAGAGAGAACCGAAATGCACAACAGAGGTTTATGAGTTAGACCAAGTTTAAAGTTAGACCTGGTTTAAGTGGAATTTTGCATCATGGCTAAATATACTTTACTCAACCAATATTATAATATTTTGTGTTTTTTGAAATATTTGTAACTGAATCCTCAATATTGAAAGCTGTTACAGTTCAAAAATGCTAGAAAACGTCTTTTTCAGACAGTATTAATTTTGACTTAGACACGGTCTAACTTTAAGCCTGGTCTAAGTCTTAAACCTCTTTTGTGCATACGGACCTAAGGGCCCAGTCACACATCACGAAACGTACGAATCATCGTAACGACCACTCATTTGGAAATCGATATACATGTATTTCAATGACTGAAACAGAATACGTTATTCGTATGCACGTTTGGGCTCTATTATACGGTGGTGTGTGCCAGAGCCTTACGGTGGTGTGTGCCAGAGCCGTAAGACTCTGTTACACATCACCGTATAGACCCTAAACGTACGAATAACGTACAAAAGTTTCACATACTGAACGTGTACCAAACGGACCACCACCGTATGGATAACGAGTAAAACGTACACATAACAGACAAACCGATTGAAAATGTATTGAACCATAGATGTCTTTAAAAATCTTTGATTAAACGTGCTTGTAACGAACACACGGCGAGTAACAATGCAATAAAGGAAGCAATACCGGGGTTAAGACCGATAGACGTACGTTTTTGTTCTATGGTGATGCCTGACAGAGCCTTGACGGGAAAAGAGGAATGAGGCAGTGACGGCTCTGTCAGACATCACTGTATTAATCCAAACGTGCGAAGGTTTCACATACTGAACGTGTGCCAAACGGATCACCACCATATGAATAACGATATATGAATACAGATATACAGGATTCGTTATCCATACGGTGGCTATCCGTCTGGCACACGTTATTCGTACGTTTTTGCTCTATACGGTGATGTGTGAGAGAGCCTTAAGTGATTAATAAATTAATATTAATAATGCGACTGGACCAGTCTAAATTGTTCAATGCAGGTGAAATATAACGACCGTTCTCATTTACTGAAGTATCTATTTAGCATTTTGTATTACAAAAAATCACCAAAAGTTACTACGTTATAGTATAATGTCATAGGTATAACGTTACTTGTATAAAATGAGCATAGTGGTAGCACTCAACGACATGTTATTTTGACATGACGAGTCACAAAAACCCTCGGTCACAAAATAGATCACCATAAGTTTAAGTTTATCAAGCAACACACAAAAAAGTAGGCTCATAATAAAATGGAAATCTGTGCCTCTCTAGTCAACAATTACAGTTAAACATCAGACTTTATCTTCCTTAACATAAAACACATTATATAAAATCATGACTTAAAGAAATGTAACGGAGTTACTGAAACGCCTTTAAGAAATGTAGCGGGTTTATTTAATAGGAAGCGTCTTTAAGAAATGTTCAACCAGAAGAAACATAGCCCTAATTCATCAGATTTCTTCAAAGCTCCAGTATCCTTCAACTTGACTTGCAGATATTGAATGTAAAAATAATGAAAATGAAATGAAAAATAATGTGATTATTAAATATGGTCATTAAGCGTCTGTTAAGGAAACAGTTAAAATGGTGAGGAAATGTTAAAAACCTCTTGTCGTTTTCTTGAAATCCTAGACAGACAAAAACATATTATTAAGGCGCTTTAGTCGAGATTTGTGACTTATATTAACTGTCAAAAATTCAATGAGTCATTAATATTATGAAATTGCTGAAATGAATTTAAAGTCGTTTCTAAATTTATATAGGTTAAACTTTTACCAAATATTTCCTTTTCTATCGACAATCCCATTTAACTGGCCACAATTGCAAACATGTATCACTTTTAATTAAAATACAACAGAACCAAGAAAATTTGAAGAATACTCCATGACGATTTTTATTCCCCAGTACTATCAAATGACTATAGAAGCCTTAGAAGTACTATCAACATACCGCTATATAACTTCAAGTAATTAATAAGTTTTACATCTTCTTAATAAGTTTGCCACTAGAGAATTGATTTATTTTGTTTTCGTTGGGAGTTGTTTGTGTGGTATTTTAGTAGACCAGGCTTGATATTTTCTATGATATTTTTCCTATTTGAAAAAAAAAGAAGATTTTGGTAACAATCATTTTGCAGCCAATAAATAAGTTGTTCCGATAAATCATATTGGGTGTCGTATCCAAACTGATCTGACATCTGACATTGAATGATAGTTTTTATAAAGCATGTTTAGCCGTGCTGACCGACTTCTCTTCTTAGCTTCTTCATATCTAGAAGTAGTAAAAACGAGGAGAAAGTCGGATAAACCGCCCTTACAACAGTGACTATCAAGCGATATTAAAGACAATACAGTCAACGAAAATGACTACTCATAATTTCACTAAGAGTCAAACACGTGACAGTTATCTCCTATCTAACTCCTTCGCATCTGTAAAATGGAATTATTTTACTTTTTCTACTGAAATGAATGAATTTCATGAATGAGGTGTTATATGTGTGTGTATTTTTTTTAACATGTTCAAGTGAAAACGACTGCCTTTAACTCCTGGAAGTTGATTTTCTATTTTCTTTTAAAATGGATTAAAACTCATGAATACAAGAAAAACTTATGTGTAGAACACGCCACACATTTCACTTCTTATAAGAATCGCAACCAATACACAGTCGTATTTTTTGGGATTTAGATTTTTTAAAAAGTCTTATTTCGCAAATTTAAAGTACATCTAAAAGTTCGATTTTTATTATTTAAAGATTGTTTCGCTGGAGGTCAGCCTTAAAGTAAGGATTAAACTAAATCTTTAAAGGGCTAAAAGAAGGAAAGTAAAAAATGACCATGACCAATCACGTCAATTATATTGTGTCACGTGCCTGTGATTTCGACATTTATTTTTTTACACTTTATTTTCGACAATTTCACACTTATATCACAAAAAGTACATTTTCCGCATGTTGCTGTGTATTTCAAGTTACAATAAAAATACATTGTACATTCAATGAAAGAGAGTTCACGGAAATGTGGTCACAAATTGGTATCCTCGGCCCTAAGCTTACAAATGCGATGAAAACGTCTAAAATTTTTAAGAAACACCAATATTTCATTTGTCGGTCGCTGAGCGCCGTTATCGGTGCATCATTATAAAATCATTTTGATATTGTTAGGAAAAACATATAAAAATCAGAAGAATATATCCTTATGTAGGCTCAAAAGAAAGTTGTTCGGTTACATTTGCAAAAAAATATGGATATGAAAGTCGAAACAAACAAACAACAGAACCTTTTTTATAGGTTTGTGTTGAAAAAAAAGAAGATGTATGGGTACTTTTTTTTTAAAACCAAAAATTGTGCTCCACTTACGCCACTGATACCGATTGTAATTAGTTTATTTTTGAAACTGGTGTTTTCAATCAACCAATCAGTGTAACTGGTTTCAATGCGCTTTCTTAAATAACAACGATCATAAGATGCATTACCAATTTTCTGCAAGTTTTAATATTATAAGAAACTTAGATAAGAAAGATATCCCATGATTTAACCTGTGGATTCATATCGATCAGAAGCTTGAAATAAATTTAGCCTTCCCAATGTGGTCGCCGGGAAAGACAAATTGACATTTGGAAAGTCTTAATGGATACCCTCTAGTTCAGTTTCACCAAAGTGGATATAACTTAGCATTTCCTTTAGATGATAGATAATTCATAGGGATGCTATGACCTTTCCTTAAACACAAGAGTAGAAAAAATATTAGAAAACCCCGTTTTGTGTTTTTACAAGATTATTGCATCTTGACCAAGTATTTCAAGGTCATAAACTTGAAGTACTCTTCTAAATAGAAAAAAGGACATTTTCTTTTTCTGTTTACAACGCATGAAGAAGGATAGATAAAATGTTATAGACCATATCGATAATTGACATAATCCCGCCGTTGATGGGGTAAATCCACAGAAACGGACGGGGAATCGGAACTCGGAACGAGGCCAAGTATGATAAACACACTACTTGCTCTCGCTCTGAGTTCCGTTCTCCGTCCGGTTCTGTGGATTTACCCCATCAACGGCGGGATTATGTCAATTATCGATATGGTCTATATGATATTTGATTGTTATGAAAAGACCCCCAAGCATGAGCTAAATCTCTTAGTTCATTATAGGAATTTCCTACTGAAGGAGGACGAAGATTTGTCAAGGACATTAGCAAGTCCAGCTATATTGGCTATAATAATTGATGCGTCATAATCCTTTGGAGGACTGTCGCATTTTTGGCTGATTCCTGTACGGATATTTTGACTAGGTTATTAGTTTACATATCGTCTAGCCTAGAACATTCAATGATGACCGTAGAATGAGCAAAATACCTTGTAACACAATATCTTTATTTATATACATTATTATCTAGTCATCAAAGATATGATTAATCTTAATGCAAAACAGCAACTATTTAGGATATTGTATTTCACAAAAAACAATGAAAATAAGTATTATCTTTATGTATAAAACTTGAAATGACCAAGACAGACAGAGACGTTTTTTCTATTAATCATACAGAGGAACCTCTTTAACAAGAAATCTGTGGGGCAGCACATTTTAATTTGTGTTATCCATCACTAATTGCATACAAATTCAGAGTCAGGGACTCGGAAATCAATTTTTTGGTTAACAGATTTTGTGTTATAGAGGCTCCACTGTACATTTAAACTTATTTTTACAAATAAAGCACAGAAATGGTAGACGTATTAACCTTTACTCTGTGGTGGCCATATTGTATTTCGCTTTATTTGACATCAAATCAAGTGTTCTAGTTTACATATTTGTGTAGTTTACCATATGAAATGTTCCTAATATAAGTAAATAAAATAATCTCATTCATATTCACTCAACATCTTAGGGTTTGATACCAAGTTGCCGTGTGATTAATATTTAAGAAGGATAGAAAACTTTCCCCAAAAGTGAGACCTATACGTGCTTTATAAATTACTACACTGAGCCGATCACCGACCTCAGAGTGTAGGGCCAAACTTATTCCATCTACATCTATATAATAATACTCAGTAACGTTGTCAAAAGACAATATCTGACTGAGATATAACAGGCGTCATACAAATAATACAATATCAGAACATAATTTTTGATAATAATACAATGTTTTAAAAATGACTACAGGCGAATTACCGGCAGCCAACCCTTAGGGCGAAAGGTACCCTAAGAGCCTACAATATTTAACGGTATGACAAAAAGTGTGACTACTGGCGATATACCGGCAGTCTACCCTTAGGGCGAAGGGTACCCTAAGAGCATACAAAAGAAAAAAAAATGACATATTACAAAGACCGGTTTTGAATGATTCTAATTTGGTGAGATCAAGATGAGTGGATGGTAAGCTATTCCAGTCTAGAATAGTGCGCGGAAAGAAGCTGAATTTGTAAGCATTTGTATGAGGGGCCATGACGCGAAATCTAGATGAATGGAATTCACGGGTTTGCGATGCAAGCGGTCTTTGGATATAATAGGGTATTGGTACAGCAATTTCTTTATTTTGAATTTTGAACATTGTGACGAGACGTGCGTTTCTTCGGCGTTGTTCAAGGGATGGCCAATTTAATTTATATAGGAGCTGAGTGACAGTGCCCTCTGATTTCTGGTAATTGTTGGAAACAAAACGGGCAGCCCTCCTTTGCACCATTTCTAACCTTTGAATATCATTTGTGGAGTAAGGGTCCCATACAACACTAGCATATTCTAGGATGGGACGAACGAGTGCAAAGTACATTTGTTTTTTAATAGTTGAGGGACATCGCCACAAATTACGACGGAAAAACCAAAGGGATCTATTTGCTTTCATTATTATGTTGTTAATATGCTCAGTCCATTTAAGATTGAATGTTAATTCAACGCCGAGGTATGGATGATGTTTAACACTATTTAAATGATCGTTTTCCATTGTATAATTATAAACTAGAGGACTCTTTTTAGTTGTTATACGGAGAATGTTACATTTGGCCGTATTAAAAGACATTTGCCAATTTGCCGCCCAATCTGTTAGTGAGTTGAGATCTTTTTGAAGTAGGTCTATGTCATGCTGAGATTGTACGGTATAACACACAATCATCAGCAAATAAACGTATGTGTGTTTCATTGTTGATTTTATCTGCTATGTCGTTGATATATATCAAGAACATCAGGGGCCCCAGTACTGTACCCTGCGGAACCCCGGATTTGACTTGAGAGTGATCTGAAGCTTCTCCATCAACGACAACACGCTGAGTACGCTCAGTGAGCCACTGCGTGATCCATTTTAGGATATTACCACGGATGCCATAAAATTTGAGCTTTTGTAAAAGACGTTGATGGGGTACTTTATCAAAGGCCTTCTGAAAATCTAAGATTAAGACGTCTGTTTGCAAACCATGATCCAAATTACGGGCTAGGTCCTCCACAGTTATGATTAGTTGGGTGTCGCAAGAGTGATTTGACCGGAATCCGTGCTGAAAAAAGATAAGATATTATGTTGTTCAAGATAGTTCATGATATGTCTAAATATTACATGTTCTAATAATTTACAAGGTACAGAAGTTAGTGAGACGGGTCGGTAGTTAGCTGGATCACTTTTTTGCCTTTTTTTAAAAGTGCCGTTATGTTGCCCGTGAGCCAGTCACCAGGCAGTTGACTAGTTTGTAAAGACTGATCGAATATCTTTGCAATAACTGGAGCCAATTCCTGACTAAAGGCACGCAAGACGCGTGACGGTATTCCGTCAGGACCATTGGCTTTCTTGATATTAATGTTTCTCAGCAGCTTTTCAATTCCATTAACATGAACAACCAGATTGCTTATGGTCTGGTATTTATCCAATGGCATAGGAGGAATGTTTGTTGTATTTTCATTTGTGAAAACGCTACTGTACTGATTTTTAGTGCCTTGGCTTTATTCTTGGCATCAGATATTTCTTTACCATTAACAATTAGCGTGCCTACACCAGATCCATTAGTCTTCAAAGATTTAACATAACTCCAGAACCTTTTTGTAACAACAAATCTATGCGCTTGTGGTGCTTCGTTATCTGTTTTTGCACCAGATTCGTCTGTATTTGACAATTATAGGCCCATCATATATTTATTTTTGGCACTTTGCATTTTTCTTTGCACCAATTTACGAAGCTTTTTGAATTTGGATCTGTTTTCTTCGGTGTTGTATATTTTACTGACGTTATACGCACGATGTTTCTTACGTATTAATTTCTTAATGCCTGGATTCATCCATGAAACATCCCACTTATCTTTGATAATCTTAGTTGGAACATTATTTGATAAGATTTCAGAGTGAATTATATATGATTTACTTTTGGCGGATGGGAAAAAGACTTTCAAGAAAATCGATAGGACGAATGTTCCCCGGGAAAGTGGATCAGCTGACCAGACCTGATGAAGTCCTTCGACGTGAAGGACGAAATATAATGTGAGTAAAATATTCACTGGTTTTGTCAAGCAAAATGTATAATTTGATGAAATTTCTACAAACCTAATGAATCTATTCAACGATGTTAAATCAAGAATGTTGTCCAGGCGAGTTTAAAATCTGTTTTAAACCATGTTCTTCAGAAATGTCAACCATCAACCTGTTTCTTTTAACACCGAATTGGGGACTTGGTTTAACGGTGTAATTATCCCAATCAATGTCAGGCAGATTGAAGTCTCCCCAAAGAATAACAAAGGGACGGGGACATTATTGGTTAGTTTTCTGAGTGACTGGTTTAAGGCAATTAAAGGATTTATGTTATCATCTGTTGTTCTATAAAATGACCCTATCAACAAGGCCTTATGTCAGTAGGTGAGGTATGTAAAAGGGTGGAGGCGTTACAGTTTTAGGTAAAAATCAGGAGTATTTATACCATAATTCCAGATAGGAGTGGTCAATTGATTTGGTTTATGGACCATAACCTTGACAATTTATCCGGCTATAAGTCCCCATTCTTTCATATTCAATTATTCTTTACTTTTTGAAATAATTGCATTCAAATGGCGCTGTGTGGGGGTGCGAGGATCATATGGATGTAGCAAGTATGTATGCATAATGCATACATACTTGCTACATCCATTGCATCAATGAGGCAACTATACGGTGCATTATAAGTATAGGCTATTACCTGTCGTTGTACCTACTGAAGGGTTATTGTTTATGAACAAATGATAAATCAGTGATTATGAAAAGAAATTGTGGATGATTATGAAAAGAAATTTTGGATGAAGACATATAAATTGGTATTTGTAGTAATGGATTCCAATTGACTTTTAAATAATATTTGATCACACTATAGCTCAGTACAGAAGCAAATTCCTTCATTACGAGTTTGGTTTATTTAAAAGTATATAGCACCCCCTTCATATATCGAGGAGTCAGATTATTGAATTACATACAGTTATAAAGATATGATGAAATCAATTATGGTACCATTTTTGCATGAAATTCTATACTTACACCCTATATGACATTTGTTCCACCCTGTATATCAACTTTTTTGTGGTTTGTTAACAATCCTTACAATCATAGCTTTACAATGATATATAATTTACTGGGACTTTAACACAGGAAAAGAATTGCTATGCGTTAAAAAGAAACGACATGCAAATTCCATTCTACATCAGTGTGTAACGCAGATTCGTCCTACCTCATAACGCAACGCCACAACGGTTTTGAACCGGCTATACATATTTTGTTCCAGATTATTTCACACTCATTATCTAGGTAATATTCAGTGGATGAAATGTATTGATCTGATACTGCCAGAAACACCCCACCCCCGTTGACATTTCTGTCTTTACGGGATACGTTGTATCCAGGGGGGAATATTTCACCATTTGTGAATGAGCTGTCAATATGGGATTCTTGGCCGCATATTACATCTGGGCGATGTGTTTCAACAAGATCATGGAAATCGTGTCGCTTTCTTTCGCTCTTTAGACTGCGACAATTTACAAACGTGATCTTAATAGAGCTATGTTTTCTAGGTGAAGCGGCTCTGTCTGTACCTGTGATTTTATCTGGTTTTGGACTAGAAGCCGTAAATTCAGATGATTTAAATAGATCTACATCAATATCATCATCTAATTCCAGACGCCTTTCTATTGAAAACGTGTACTTTTTGTCTTTATCAATGACTAGACGATCTATGAAACATATATGTTCAGTTGTAAAATATAAATGCATTTATATCATAAATGAACCAATTTTTCAAGTATCAACGAAATAGATGAGCCGGGGGACGTTCATATAAAATACGCAAAGTACTAAACTTAACTTAAATGTAACTAATGCCCTGACATTGACTGAAATTGATGTTCATGGCTTGAATTTTCTGAAGGTTTTTGCATTTGTAATTATTAGGTTTCAACTACAATAGTGCCTTGTGCATCAGTGTCAGTAATAGGTAACATGTGATGTAACTTCAGTAAAAACGCACCATCTTAACTAATTTGGTTCTAAGTACATGTCCTTGTCTTACCAACGTATTTTTTGTAACGTTTGTTATCAAGGGGACGACCCCCCTATGAAATTGAAATTGGGCGCTAAAGGTTACTTTGCTTTATACCATAGTATAGGGTAGGGTCTCCTATATCCATTGATACCAAAATCATGAAAATCGGCCGAGGCGTTGCGTAATTATGACGTCATAAGTATTTCAGAGTCGGAAAATCGCGATTTTGGGCATAAATGGCCATCAAATCGAAATTTTGCTGTTAAAGTTCTAAAAATCCGAATTTACCGGGTTTTTTTGCTTATAAAGAAGGGAAATTGTGTTTCTAATTTGTTATTACAAGTTTTAGGTGAATATCATGCACATATTTTTCAAAATGGCGACTTAAAATTTTCTCAGGTGGCAAACCCCCCTACCTTCCGACTTCCGACTGACGAGGCACCCTGACCCCCTTAAAAGTGGTACCTACGAAATGGCCGCAAAGGACGAACTTACAACTACCCAAAACCCCTAGGTCATATTCGTTTGCGTTTTTAAACGACAGGGAAACATCCGTTGGGGGTGTTAAACACCCACCCCCTTGTGGTAAGAGAAGGGTTAAAATAGTTCCATGCACACTATTGCTTGAGTTTGCTGTTTGTATATAATTCCTGTCTGTATTAAAACCGTGTTTTACTGATTTTAATGATTTTAAAAATTTCTTTTCAGTTAAGGATCATCATTTCATGGGCCGCTCTCCTTATGAATGATCCATTAAATTCAATGTTTCAATTGCCGTCTAAGGAACAATAGGGTAGGGTATAAATCAGTAGGAAATTAAAATGATTGATCATTAATTTTTATATCAACTTTACTTTCCGAAGAGAGTTTCTTAAAAGAATGATTTGTTTTTATGTTCTAAAATTAAGAATGTTTGCGATGTCCTATTTTTCAAAATTTTGTTTTCAATGTCATATGTAAGAAGACCACTAAAGAGATCTAAATTTTGAATTTCAGCTGAATCGGTCAAACCGTTTTGATTTTATGAGCAATTTTGTATTCTAGAGCCGCCTATATGTTACTGTGTAAAATTAATTTTCTTATATATCTCCAAAAAGGAACATAACTCAGCCGTGAAATTTCATATGGGTTGTAAGATATGAGCAACATTTTGGTAACATAATCTCAAAAAGTTTGAAAAAAAGTTGAGGCAATCGGACCAGGCTCCTTTAATACGGCAGAGTTTTATGCCATCTACTTTATACATGTTCAGGGTTTCATCTGCTTCAGCAGACTTCAGACCAAGACGTGATAAGGAAACAGGCCACTAAATTCAACCAAAGCCTCTCATAAAATCACTCAGTGATGAAAACACCATAACTTCATTGTCAAATTCAATTTAAATATCAATCTTAGGTCTACTCTGTTTGATTGATAAAGTCTACGACGTTGCCATCAACAGAGTTAGATTTCAGGATACAGTCTCCTTTTCAAAATCTAGGGGCCTCAAATTTACAAAACTCTGATGTATGAGTACGTGCTGGCATAATTTCAACTCCAATTGCTCAACAAATAAGTGGTTTATGAAAATGGCGTATGCTAAAATTTTTAAATCCAGAAAAATCCTCCACCCAAGTGAATTAGTGCAAGACGCGTCGTGTATTTTGCACCTAATGTAGCTTATACCGGGTGTTCCAAAAAATGGTTACATATTGAAACATAACCATGTGCTAAAACTCTAGTAGTTGGCGAAACTTTGCACAAATTATGTTACAACCCTCTGCTAGTTACTCATAAAACTTTAATATCACAGCTTTATTACTTTTTGAGTTATCAATAAAGATAGATACCTATGTCAGAAACGCATGTATTCAGAATTCAACAAAATAATAACTAACACGTTTTATGATATTTTAATGTGCAATTTCTTTCCTAACTGACTGTGTAGAATTAGACTTTATATTTATCCAAATCTCGTACAATTTTAAATGAATAATAATATAACTCCCTTTCAGTATATCTATTATGCTAATTAGGGATACCTGCATTCCAGATGATGAGTTGTTTATATCGAACCTGTCAATCAAGTTGTGGCACGCAATGAGCATATTCAAATTTTCACGGATAACATTAATTAAAGCTACTGTGAAAAACATCTGCATGATATGATGCTTAAACCTACAAGACATGTTTAAATTATAATTTTGTTTAAGTTATTGAGAAAAATCCGATCAACATTTAGAAAAAGGAAAATTTTGAATCGGCGGCCACTTTTGCCCAAAATCAGATTTTGACATAAGTTTTGGACCTGATGTAATTTATGACGTCATAATTGCGTACGTAAAACTTGTTGGATATTCATGATTTTGGTATAAAAATAAAGAAGAGACCCGACCCTTCACAATGGTATCAAGCAATCTAATTTTGGGCCTGTCAATTTTAAGTTCAAATGGGGTTGAACGAGGGTTAAAATTACATTAAAAAGTTTATGAAACGAAAATGTTTACGAGTTTGTTGATTTTTGAAGAAATCCGTTTCTGACGTAATTACCTATCATTGTTGATAACTCTAAACATAATAATGCTGTGGTAGTAGAATTTCGTAAACATCTAGCAAAGATATGTATCAAAACGTATGCACAGTTTGAACTCTCCAACTGCTATAGTTCTTGCAAACGATCATTTTTCTACATGTAACCATTTTTTGGGACACCGGCCTGGTATAATTATACAAGTACAATTTACTTAATATTTTTATAAAAAACAAATTTCAAAGTATAGACCTCTGGAAAGGTGATGAATGGGTACCAAATGAGCGTAAGCGAGGGTATGTCATGAAACTGTCAGTAACGGCTGCCTTTCCACTGAGAGGTCTATACTTTGAAATTTGTTTCTTAAGCACGCCTGTAATGAGCTTGTGCACTTTTAATTCCAAAGATAGTCACCTGAAATTATGCTGTTAGTATTTTTATATAATTCTTATTACTTTGTTTAATGAAAATCAAGATAAAATATTTTGCGGTTTTTGATCACTTTACAGGATTCTCAGGTGAACTATAAAGCAACCTCAAAATAATGTAATACTGTATTTAAACGGTATTTCTTGTATTTACATATAATCAGTGGTGTCAGGGTTGAGATTAAAATAAAATACGGTGTAAAATTCATTGTTGTTGGTAAAGCGTCTTTTGATTTGTCAAAATTATGTATAACCATGTTAATAAAACCGAAACGGGGGCCGACACAAACTTCCAGGAGTCTACGAGACTGTTCTCAGGTCAAGTACCCAAAGTTACGATCTGAGTCAGACTCATCTCGCTGATGAAAAACGAAGGATTCCGTTTGAAAATTCCGAGGTATGTTTTAAACTTTTGTGTTGTGAAAAATATTTAAACTTCCATCATGTTAATATCACGTTAACTTTCCTGCAAAAAAGGTAAATTTTGATGCATCCAAATTGCCAGTTTGAATACAATATTTTCACCGATTTTTGCTAATAAGAATACCGTATTTTTACAGATTATATGTTTAACAGTGCGTAGTATCAAAAAGAGATATAATTTTAACAAACCAATAGGCACTTAAACATAAACATTCAACATGCATGGTCGTAGCCCAACTTGTAGATAAAGTAAAATAGAGTTGGAAAAAAACATTTTATACCATGGACAACAGTATTATTTTATATAAATTAAAACACTAGGTACTCCGAGATATATCTTTAAACTCTATGGTTTTTAAGCTACCTTGATAATAAAATACAATTAGTTTAATTAATAACTGTACATATCAGATTTTAAAGATATCAAGTATGGTGTTCCACAAGGTTCCATATTGGATCCCCTTTTGTTTGTATGACATAAACAATATAACATGTACTCCTAATTTACTTGATTGTATTCTTTTTGCTGATGACACCACTATTTTATTTTCTGATAAAAACATTATTTATAAGACAAATGTTTTCGATAGAGAATTAAAAGAAGTATCTAACTGGTTTAAAGCAAATAAATTGTTTATCGATGTTTCACCTCACATGACAAGTAAAATGAAAAATGGTTAGATATTACTTTGGATAATACTCAGCTTGATAAAGTTACAAGTAGCAAATTCCTGGAAGTCATTATTGATGAAAATTTGACATGGAAAAATCACACTAACTGCACATCAAAGACTATTTAAAGAAATATTGGTGTCATCAACAAACTAAAGCATTTTATTCCATACAACGTACGGTACTACGAATTTCATATAGTACACTTGTAGTCCTGTATCTAAATTATGGAATTGTCAATTGGGGTAGAACATGTAAAAGTTTTCTTGACAAATTAATAAAGTTTCAAAAATGGGCAATAAGAACAATTACCAACTTCCATTACAGAAGTCATACTACACCATTATTCCTCAAAACGAATCTCCTTAATGTAAATGACATGTATACTGTGGAATTGGGAGTTCATGTACAGATTTAGTATCAAAGACATTTGTTTTGTTTTTTATAAGGGGTAGGCTAGTAGCTGCTAGTTTTCAGGCCTCAGTGGCCTTCCAGTCTCCTTCTCCACAATGTTTTTTAATTGTTAGCCTTTTTAATGTATTGTCTGATATGGAAATCAATTTTGATTCGATTTGATATGATTTGTTGGGTATTAGCCATATACTATATATTCTGATTTTTACCCTAACAGCAGTGATTCTTGCAAATTATTTAATTTAAATACAGCATTACCTTTATTTTCACGGTTGAAAGTGGATTACGGGCCGGGGGGGGGGGGGGGGTAACTGGGTATTCTGACCGGGTAACCACCCGCGTTACCAAAAAGGTGAGACCTGGACAGGTCTCGAGACTTGCAATATAGGGTATCAAAATCAACCTAGTCTCACATACGGTATCAAATTTGGCTTTTAAGTCTCTTATAGGGCATCAAACTAAGAAAGAATGGGTGAATTAATAACAACAGTGCCTTACATTACCAATTAAAGTGTTTCAAATACCTAAAAACACTTCTTAAAAGTGTTAAGATGGTATATAGTTACATTTTACTTTGTTTTCTTGTAATAATTATTTCATCATATTTGCGTACAGTCTCGGATAGGGTATTCATTTGAACAGGTATGGTCCCGGATAGGGTATCCATTTGAACAGATATGGTAGATTTACGGTCTCAGATAGGGTATCATTTCACCCATTTTTGCCAATTTTTGGTCTTACATAGGGTCACCTTCGGAACCTGCAGAACTCGGGTGGTTACCCGGACACCAATATCAGTTACCCCCCGGGATTACGGGCGACGTTAATTGCGGACATTTCTGCCAGTGTACTGTTTTCATGCAATAAATGTCTACATAATTTCTTAGTTTTTTCATGTGTGTCCGGGCAGATTTGGATCATTCAACCGCAAATTGATGGAAAGTATTTGAGCGCCGGATCACTGACATTTACAACAGCTCTCTCTGCCGGGGCGACTCCCTCAAGGTGGTTGTGGATATTTGAAAATTCGAGTAAAATGTGTCACTGACCTGTTGCAATAATTTTTCTTCTATGCAACAGAGTATAGTAAAATTAAGGAGTAATACACTTAGCTGATGCTTATAAGTTAGATGGGCCCACCGTTGGGCCAACGTTGGCCAAT
The DNA here is from genome assembly GCA_000969725.1 of Ophiothrix spiculata. NCBI lineage: Eukaryota > Metazoa > Echinodermata > Ophiuroidea > Amphilepidida > Ophiotrichidae > Ophiothrix > Ophiothrix spiculata. Next base: position 24,824 of record JXSR01S018211.1, read on the forward strand.
ATCGACCAACGTTGGGCCAAGTAATTTGCTATCTGGGCTTGTGTATACTTGGGTATATAGTCAAGCAAGTATATTTGTAGTAATGAAGCAGTTGTCTTAGTAATCTGACTGGACTGTTTAGTCCTCGTCATCAACAATTTTTCATAGTTATGACAATGGGTTAATGTATATTGGCAATAACTGTCAATCAATGCAGCAAATATGAATGTCATGGAGGGTTAGTTGATAGGAAATCATCTGCCAGTCATTCATTTATCAACATATAATTTGATATAACACAGATTGATAAACCCAAGGGATATGTCAATCTGTATTGAACAAGCCTTCTTCTCGAATCCTTCCTATCGTACTTATCTTTAGAGGAGCCTCCATGTTTCAGATTGTACCACAAAGTGATGATTGTACCTGACACGCAATATATACTTAATGAGACCTGACGGCAAACTTGGGTTATACATCCACTGTAATATACCAAAAGAATATATTTCAGTACTGAAAATGCTGAATGGTACAGCGTGGTCATAGATTGTCGTTTATATATAATTGACCAAGAAAGTATACTAGTATATATCCTCAATATTCCTGATATTGGCGAATTGAACCTGATACGACAATAATACCCTGGTCACATAACCTTGCGGCGAGGTTACGATGTGTCTACAACGTCAAACCGGGTAGAAATTCAGCGGACACCGGTTGGACACCGGCCGGTGGCCGAACGGTGTCGACTCATAACGGAGACCGCCGTTGAAAACCTTGAGGTTTGTATACGATGTCTTCAGTTATACCAGCGGTCTACCGGTGACCGACCGAACAACGCAAGCATTCACCGGTGTCATACCAATGTCATACCAAAGTTGCGGCGTTGCGGCGTTGTGCCTTCCCCAGGGACCGGACCGGTAGTTATGTGACCATAGCATAATAACCTGATCATATAACCATACTACAATGAGAAATTGAATTGGTGTCATGCATGGACTGGGTTTTTTGTGAGAATCAGTATTTTTATAAGAAAAACGCTATTCGTGCATGTAAGCTTAAGTTAATTTTGACTGATAAAATGTGATAAATAGGCTTATACACTGTGCTGAGATAAGTAAACCTGTGCACATACCTTAACTGTTTTTATGCCTATGCCTATACACGGGTACAACATTTCTCCAATTAATGACCCCACGAAATTAAAATATTCCTGGCATAAACTCCTAGGCACTAGTACTACACGACCGCCATTTTGATCATTTGTGAAATCATTACCATGTAAATAGCGTAAATGTGTATTTATAAAAGGTGATCAAAGTCTTTCAATATGTTTATGGGAAGATTAAAACTGCTCAGTGAACATGAATTGACATATTGAATTTTCACTCAAGGTCGCTTTACCTCTATCTGCACAATTCAAACATGTAAAATGAGGTCCGAAAATAGTACAATTCTAGTACATTTTGTAAAATTGAAAAATCATAGGTTAATAAATGAAAAAAAAAAATCTAAGTTTGAAAATAAGGCGTAAAAAAAAAATTGATGTGTTGCCCTCACCCGCCCGGTCGTATATTTCGAAATTCTACGACCGGCATTTTTATTTTTATTTTTTATTTTGTACACATTTGTTGTAAATTTAATGATATTTACGTGTTTTTCGCCTTGAAAATGCAGTAAATACTTCGGCGACTCGACGGACATGTTTTTGTTTTGGAAGACTCTATTCGCAGTATCGAATAAATTCGCAGTATCAGACTGCGAATAAGAAGATGCCGATGCTAAATAAAAATGTGCAGTATCTGCAGTACTGCGAATAGTAGACGAGCTGCCTCTTATTCGTAGTACGATACTGCAAATAGGTTAGTTTTTAGCTAGTCTCTTGTAATACTTGAAATCCTCGATCGCGAAACTACTAGTATGCGTGCAGATACGTAAAAGTCTAGCACTCTCTGTGCAGAGGTCAGCGACCGGAAGTCATCACATTCTTTTTTGTATGTATATTCAACAAAAAATAATTCAAAATTCTTGAATTGGAATGAAATAAATGGAACCGGAAGGTGTACTACCTTTTTAGTTACATCATATTTGTTGAATCATTTATTTGTCAAATTTTCATGAATATATTTCGCACAAAAACCCTTCTCACCTCACATATTTTGCATTGTACCATTTATCTCAAGATCTGGAGGTCATACTTAGTAAAAAAAAAAATTAAAAAAAAAAAAAAAAAAATCCGACCGCCCGGTCCTCCCGTTTTTTGGCTTGTGAGGGCAACACAACAATTTTTTTTTTGGCCTAATACACTTTTAGTACATTGCTAAAAGTGAAATAAATACTAAGTTCAAAAACAGTATATTTTAAATGCATTTCTAAAAATTGAAAAAAAAAATCCAAATTTGAAAATAGTACACTTCTAGTACAATTTTACAAGTGAAACAAATACTAAGTTCAAAAATAGTACATTTCTAGCACACATTTACATAGATCATTATGTACATAAACAATGTACTAGAAAAAGTACTACTTCTACTGATATGAGTAAATTTTTAGTACAATTATAGTACATTTTGAGTACACCTTAACAGAGCACTCTACGTAAGTTCATAACCGTTCGTACGAACGCCGTACAACCAATTGTGACCATAGTCTTACTTTTAACATCAAAGACAGTCAAAAGCGTTGTATTAATCCAGGGTATGATTAATGTAATATTAAACTCAAAAAGTGAAGATATACTGACTAATTACCACTTAGCAAATATCAGGGTTTTTGTTTTGTTTTGTTGTGATTTTTTAGAATGATGTCATCTAGCAGTATCATGATATTGATATTTTATTTTACATAAATACACCATCCTGCTATATACCACTTCTCTGTCATCGCTATACACCTGCTTGATTAGGTTCAATCCTGAATATTTCCTCCCAGAGAGGGCATTTGCATGTACCATGGAGAAACCAACAAGTCCCTGGGACATGATCTAATGGTTGCTGGAATTTCTTGTGAATGCTGCTCTGTCTGGTTACTTCAGGTAAAATGGTACCTTGCGATAACTGGTCTACGTCTAGGAACCACTGATTTCAAAACCGAAACGCGGGACACTGATCTGGGGTACTCTCATTCAGGAAGAGGCGCGTGTAGAGCTGAGAATCGCTGTCACTCCATCCATGATAGTCCCCATTTTCCGTTACATATGCTCTCAACTAAAGCATAGGAAATCATGGGTGATAAATGCTCTAGCCCGATGACCTCGCGTATTTTTAAAATTTTTCTCTCACCGAATGCCCCAGTCTGTCAGAGGGTGGACCTCCCACCAGGCGCGTAACCAGGATTGTCAGTCCGAGGGGGCAAAAGTCGGTATCGTCCCTAAAACATCGGTGTCGTCAGTTGCGGCGGAAGGTTAAAATTTTAGGGGGGTAGAGGCAGCTAATTTCTTTTTAATCAAGAATTTTTTTGAGCTAAAATGATCGGAGGAAAATTATTATATTTTGTAATGCGCGCGAAAAAAATAAGTTAAATCAGCTAATTTCAGCTAAAAATTGTTTAAAAAATCTTGAAATTTTTACTGAAATGGACATAATGAATACCGTGCGTAATTTTTTGTGATTATTGACATTTAAATTATCAAAACAAAGGGAAAATTTCAACTTCCTGTCCTTTTCTTCATCTTTATTTATTGAGGGGGTCCGCCCCCCCTCGTGAAATCTATGGGGGATATGCCCCCCTGCTTCCGCCGCCTATGGGTGTCGTTCCCCTTTTTCTGCCTCTTTTTTCCCTTCTCTTACTCTTTCTTTCCCTTCTTCCCCTCTTTCTTCTCTCTCCCTCTCCTTTTTTCTCTCACTTCCTTTTTTCCCTTCTCCTTCCCTTTTCCATTCTCTCCCTTCTTCTCCTTTTCTTCTCTCTCCTTTCCTCTTTTCCCTTCCCTTTCCCCTTTCCTTCTATCTCTCTCTCCTTCCCCTTCTTTTCTCCCTTTCTTCTCGTTCCTTTTGTCGCTTTTCCGTCCCCATTTTTTTGGGGGGGGGGGGGGGGGGGGGCCCCCCCCCCCCCCCCCCCCCCCCCGCTGGCTACGCTACTGCCTCCCACTCGTGATTGGAGTGCCAGAAGAGCATCTTTGTTCATAGACATCATTTGAATTAAGGAATTAGGTATTAAAGGTAAGATGTGTTGACAATTAATGGTACTAAGGGCCCTACCACTAATTGTGATAATGATATTGAGCACGAATAGCGGGTGAAATGCGCACGGAAATAGAAGTACACAAAACAATTTGATCTTAACCTGAGCGAAGAATGTAATTGTCAGTGAGCGAAAAATTCTATAGCAATAGCTACCGTATTCAACTCGATACAAGCCGTTTCATGCAAACATAAGCAATAACCCCTACCACAAAAATTTGATCCCTAGTATTGGTTCATAGTAAATGACTATGACGTTATGATATCCCAGAAATAGAAATAAGTGATTGGATTGTGCAGGTACCTCCAAGCTCTCAATTATAAAAAGAGGAAGCACAGATGGAGTAAGCATCTATCAAGCCCTTGTGTGATACAGCGATAGTGTTCATGTACAGTCAGATTTATGTCACATCATATTAAGGAATAGGGGAATATGATGCTTTTATATGACAGGAGATCAGGTGTAAAGACCTGTGTTTTAGAGAAACTTTTTATTTGTAGGTTATCATATCATGCAATGCCATTTTGTGAATCAAATATCGGATTTTATGTAAGGAAAAAATCGATGACCCCTGGAATTTGTTTCTCTGTTTATACATGCTTTTCAATAAGGAACAGTTTGGCATTAAACATTTCAATTTGCTTTTTAGATCATAAGGATTTGAGTAAATTATGTGTTTTCATTTCTTTCCACGATTTCAGCAGATAAACAAAAAAGTAAAATTGCATTATTTCCATCCGAAGATGCGTTCTTTTAAAAATCTTGCTATTAAAAATTAGTATTTCAAAATCATCTTGTTAATTTGTTCATGCATGACATGTATAAAGCACCATTACCTCTTACATTCAATAGAGTATTATCAACTAAGGCGTTCCTGAGACATCTTGGAAAAATGTAACTCGGATATAACCAGATTATAGTTCTTTTTGAGCTACCAAATATTTTGTTTGGTGAAAATGTTTGGTGATTTATAGCACCAAATATCCGTTATTGATTAGAAGATGCATTGTAATTGTATTACTAGATTATAAGATAACAAAGACTTGTTACACAAAATATTTGGTAGCTCAAAAGGACTATATATATATATATATATATATAATTTGGCCTATAGGTACCTGGTTGTGGGACCTGTTTAAAATACCAAGAGAAGATCACATATTTGGTTTTTATTGTTGGTCGCAGAATGGAAACCATGGTTTAAGACCAATTTGATAGATTTGGTCAAGCCTTTGGCAGAGCTATTCAATATAGAAGCGCGGGCTAATGGCAAAAGTGTCTATGAAAACACACAGCCTATTGGAAATAAGGGGAAAAAAACTTGCTATTAGTTTTTCAAAATACTGCGAGAAGATCGACCAACACCAGAAAGATTCAAGCAAACATTGATCCAGTGAGAAAATCATCAGAAAATGATCATGAATGAATGGATTGCTGCATGGATTGTTTTAATAATTCAATGTTACTGTTTTTTGTATATGTTAAGTTCGTGGAAAGAAATAAAAAACTTAATTCAAAAGTGTGTTTAATTGAAAAGCAAATGTCAAAGATTTGTATAAAATGGAGAAAAATGCATTGAACGTATAAATCAAGTTATTTCTGGTACATATTACATTGATCCTTTGATTTTAATGCTGATGCATTGACCTGTTTCAAAATGTTGCTTAATGCACTATAGGTTCTTCAGTATATATCGTAGAAGTTATTTTTTTTTATTTACTTTCTACTGATATACTTATTTTATTGTCAATTCTTAGTTATATTTTATCTATCTATTTATTTTTTTAGTTTCAATATTTTTAATTCCAGAGATATAAAAGTCCACCCATTATATGATTTTGCTATTTTATACGCTCTTGTTTAGGAATTTTAAGACTTATCTCGGAGTGCAAACCTTTTGGTATCTTAAACATGACCCACAAATTATCATTTCGACTTTGTATTACAGGTAACGTATAACTATGTATCCAAGATTGAGTAAGCAATAAATGTGTTCACAAACGCTATCTGGTTATAGGCTTATTAGAGACTAATACACAGGGAAATGAAATTAGTTCTGGGATATTACTACAAGCTATAATGACACAATTTTTCTTGCAAAAGGGACGGATATTGGGAAATATAATTGTTAGGAGATGAAATGGATGATCACAAGATTTCAGGCACGACATAGTACGTGCACAGTATACCATTAAGACAGAGGAAATTAAATGCCAATTTACCATTAAGAATAAGGATATTTGGAGTAAGAATCAATTAATGTTCCAATGCTTTAGAATACTTAAATAAAAAATTCACAAAACTCTGAACTGTACATTGAATGACATGCCAATTGTACTGAATCTAAGAAGTTGTCTTAAAATTAAGGCTGTTGGAAGGAACTAGGTAATTTGCGTTCAAGGAAAGGTGAAAATGGTTCATAATGCTTCACTGAATGTAAAGGGGGGGGGGGGGCGCTCGAAGAAAAAAGTGGTACGCATGCTCGGCAGAAAAAAAAACCCGTCGAAAAAGGGTCAGATTTTGCCCTATCATGTGAGTATTTCCACCGCTGCATATATGTATACTAAAAGACAAAAATTGGGGTTTATCGTCATCACCAGAAGATAAAATAGCATCTATGTCTAGGTATACAGATGAAGACAATCCAGTCCCGGGAGGGCACTGACATATATAGAAAGGTGGCACGGTTATGTGCGACTGTAAAGATCCCTCATTTTCAATGCAAGACTTCAGGCACGGCAGAGTACCTTTTCAGTATATTATTAAGACAGAGGAAATTAGATACTAATTGACCATTTTAGAACGAGGATACTGAGAGTAAAAATCAGTTAATAATGTTTCAATTCTTTAGAATACGTATTTAATAGTTATTGAAACTGTGCATTGAATGACATGCCAATTGCACTAAATTTAAGACGTTGTCTTAAAAGTAAAGCTGTTGGAAGGAACTTGGTAATTTGCTAGCAGGTAGCGTTCAAGGAAAGGTGAAATTGGTCCATAATGCTTCAGTGAATGATGGGGTAGTGCTCGCGGGGATCCTTACCTTATATCCGGTGGAAATCGTTACTCATGTCAAATCTTCAGCTATATTATGTTGGTAGTGTTTTCAACTATATCGAAACTTACTTTTAACATATCAAGATATATATTTGCTGCTGTCTACCAACTTGCTAATTCGAATAAGGAAAGAAAAGTTATAAAATCCTATAAAATCTTTAGTTAACATGTTGTAACAAGTTGCTATTTAACATTACAGAAGCAGGGCCCGCGGAACGTGTTTAAAGTGAGGGGGCTCAGGTTTTCACTCTCTAGTAGAGCGTGGTGCCAATCGGCGTGGGGTCCAGGGACCCTGGTCAAAAGTCGAGCCCCCTCTGCCCGGCCGTTCCACGGGCCCTGACTGAAGTTTTCGTGAGGATTGCAAGATATATTTACTGATCTTCACCACTTAAATGCTAATTTAAATGACAACAGAAATAAATGCA